>JAODKN010000063.1:15613737-15651942 GCA_026774425.1 Petrocephalus zakoni
CCCCGCACGCCACCCGCCGCGCCCCGACCACCGCCCACCCCCCGCCGCACGCCGAGCCCCCCCCGCTCCCACCCACCCGCGCCTGCCTACAGCACCCCCCACCCTCCCCATTCTATTACCATAGAAAACGTGAGCAGTGCCTCAGCAAATCCTATTGGGCGAAGCCGGCCGCACAAATGTCCACATGCATTAGCGACACAATGAGAGAGCATGCACCTAATGCTACTGCTTATCGTCTCCGTCTCGGCTAGATGCTGCATCGCGTCATGTGCTCGGCCAATCGGCGGGCTACCAGGAGCAGGGCTTCGTTGTCCGGGTGCTACCGGCTCACTGGGGAAACAACCGTTAGCCAAGTGGGAAATCTGAGTGAAACTCGCCAGGTTAACAACCTTTCATCCGTGACTGTAGGTCCTCAACAAGATTGACTCTCCCATTTCGAGATTTTCAGTTTTAAGGCAGGCAATATAAAAAGCACACATCTACACAGTCTGACAAAATATGAAGGAAAATCTCGTTATGTCTGTTCCAGAGCGTTGCCATGGGTGTTAAAGTATATACATAGTATCACTGCTTTAGAATGCATGACCTTCATTATTGTGAACCAGTGCTTGTTATGCTAATTATTAGTCTGTTCTAAACCCAAGTAGTACAATTATGAGTTGCCTAAAAAGGACAAAAAACAAAACAAGAAGTCAACTAAAGGAAACCCCCACATTTGTTGCCAGTGGTTCTGTCCAACAGTGGTGCAGTCTAAAGAACACTCCGTGACAACAAGACAGATCCCGGTCCAGGAAGCAAATGGATAACAGTTGATATTGTACGTGGGTCACCCACAGTAGGGGAGAATCCGAGGCATTTCAAATAAGCTAGATGGGAGCCAAAGCATTCACACAATGTTGCTAGAACATTGCAGCAGTGTTACGCTACTCTTACAAGTTTGGGACAGTCAGTTCCTCTCCATGGATGATGGCCATGTATGCTCCAGAAGCTTCCTTCTAGCAGAAGCCTATGAATGGGACATCTGGTAGACAGCAACATTGTGGCAACATTGTCAAGACTACATACTAACCAGGCTGCTGGCTATTGATGAGCAAAAATTCCCATATGATGCAGCCCTTTGAGAAAGACACGTGACGTGGACGTTTAAATGAAGTCACCGCAATGTCGGGGGTTATGTCACATTAGTCAGCCCATGGATGGCGCCTCTGGTGGATGGGGGGAGGAGTCATACAGCAATATTATGATGCCGTTACGATAACGCTAGGCTCTGGATAGGGGTTGGAGGGGTGCTTCACACAACAGAGCCCTTGGAGGAGGACAGGTGGATGGAATGGATGCGTGTAGCCAGCGTCTTCTCCAGGTCCACAAGCACATTCATGCTGGTGTTCTCAGGCGGCTTTTCATACAGCAGCTGCTTGAAGGCCTCTGTCTCGATCAGGACCACCATGTTCTTCAAGAAGTAGCCTTCAATGTAGGCAGCAAGCTCCGAGGTACCCAGGAACTGTGGAGCAGTGAGTGACACCAGAGTTTCATGACACTATAAAACAAAATAGCATCACTGCCTAAGGCAGCCTAGACTGTCATTGGTTAAGAGAGAGTGGACATCTCACTGGCGGACTCCCTGACTAAAAACTGTACTACGTGAAATGTACATTTTTTACTTTCTCAGGAAGCAGTGTGGCTGGCCTAAGCTGGCAAGCACGCTAATCCAGCCACTGCCCAGGCAGCCGACTGTCTTATGCATCCTGGGTGGGCGGAGCTCAGCCTCACCTTGGCGTGGTTGTATATGTCCACGCAGGTTTCCGTGTTGATGTTCTTGGAACAAATTATCTCACAGTGTCGTTGCAGGGCGTCCAGTTGGAAGAATTTCGCGGCGGATAGCAGCTGTGAGACAAATCGTAATATGTACGAATGAAGTAGGCCAATCACATTATCTTCAAATACTATATGTATTCTTCCTAACCTGAGTAACTTCTGTCAAACCAACTACATATATGATATGTACACAATATTACACTCTATTAAAATAAACTTACTTTTTAATTCTTACAAAGCCATAAGCTGTACAACAATTGCCCAAACCAACCTAATAAAGCAATTAAATTATTTTGCAATTGATTTCCCATGAGAGGTGGGCCAGTTGTCCCTCTATGCTGGAATTACCTCAATAACCTCTGTATTTCGAATGTGGAGAGACTCTGTTCCTCCACAGTACAGGTATTGCATCACCAACTGCAAAACAAGGAAGACATGTGGATGGGAGGGTTGTGTAACTCATCATTTTCAAACGACAGAGATAGGTCCACCAACACTGGCATGGACGACCTATGAGACCATTCCCCTATTTTTTAACACGTGACTGTAGATTGTCTGCTACAGTTACAAAATTTTATCGATTGCATTAACAGATGCATAAAGTAGCCATTGCCTTCCCTCCACAGAGCCACAGAGATCTCTCGACAGACAGATATCCTAAGAACAGAAGTCTTTCAGTTCTTGTTTCACCTGGAAAATGTTGTATTTGACGTGGCTGATTTCGATACATGTGTTCTCAGCTGCAGGTCTGTTGGAGAGGAGCGATTTAAACCTGGAAAAAAGAAAAGGTTATTATGCTTATTTACTCAGATGGCACCTTCACCTGCAGATTCACATATAAGTCTCATTTATCAAAATCTTATATTTAGTGGAGCAATTCTGTTATCCTTGTAAAAGACACAACCTCAGGACCAGATACGTGATGTAACCCTATTTTAGCTTTTTACCTAGAATACAGTGGAAACCGCTTATAGTGATCACGTCTGTCTGGGTGAAATTGATAACTATACCGTAAGTGCATGGGTGATCATTATAACAGATTTTAGCATCACTATTGCATTTTCAAAACTTAAGGAACCTCTGACTGTACATTAACTGCAACACGGCCGAATTTATGGCCATAAATGAAGAAAATGAACTCACCCCGAGAAAAGATTTTTGCAAGTGGATGCGATTAATGATGATTAATTGATTTTGCATTATAAATTTGATCTGCAGTTAATTTATAACTTTATTTATACGCCCCCCGACAAGATAATTAATCGTCAATATAATTCATTATTAAATCTGGCTAGCAAGGGCAAGTTTCACTGGCTAAAACAGAGACAGAAAGTATGTTGGCTATCGACCGAATTTTCCGATGCAAAAATATGTAGATGCATGTAAAAAAAGGTATTCATTAATGCATTTAATGTAACTAAGATACAAAAATAAATCCATCTGCTCTGATCAGGAAACTTTATTTCATTCATATTCATCAGACGTATAATGTTTCCCCTTTGTGACGCCATATTTTCTTAAACATTTTTGTCAGCAAAATGAACACTGGAGGCAATAACAGGTATAACGAACCAGCACAACTGCACGCAAACAATGGTCTCCATGGAAACTGTATGGTTTTACTGCCGTAAAATCTTTTTCAATGCAGTGAATCAGTTACGTTTTTTCCTTAACTAAGGAAACATTTTAAGAGGTTCTGTGCAACACCCTTAAATAAATCCCTAAGCTAAGGAAACCTTAGGTGTCATACTTAAGGGGGAAACTTGCGATGTTTTGTGCAACCAGCCACAGATCTGGAGACTTACCAGACATACTGGAGTGAAATTTTAGAAAAGCAGTTCTTTTTACTGTAATTCGTAAATATTGTAATGTAGATCTATGAGAATAATGTTTTAATTATAACATGCAGAATTTAAATGACACATGCACCAGAGTGCACTGAGTGCTTGGGAATAAGTTTTGTGCCATTGAAAATCCCTTTAAATTGAGTTGCTGTCAAGACACAACCAGGCTGGCAACTGTGCCAATGCCTGCCATAAAGTGACATCATCTCGCATTAGGATGTAATCGATTTGAGGTCCATCCTTCTTTTTGGCAAACCTCCACACCATTTCCTTAAGGTGTTGTGCTGAATTTGTAACGTTTCATTTTTCATGAGATGCCTGGGGACAGTACCATCAATCTATCAGCTTATGCTGGTCAGGTAGGAGACTATGCCAAGCAGCTTAGGGCACAAGGCAGGAGTACACCCTGGAAGGGACGCCAGCCCATCGCAGGGTACACACATGGTGGGCAATTTAGAGATGCCAGTTAGCCTAAATGCTTGTCTTTGGATTACAGCAGGAAGGCTGAGTGCCTGCATGACAGGGGGAGAACATGCAAACTCCACATACACCAAACGGGAGCAGTATTAGCAACAGTGTGACCAACTAAACCACCATGCTACTCTGGAATGGTCCCATTACTTATATGTCTCATTCATAGAATGAATTACACTAAATTGAATGCTGATATGACTACTTATTGTGCCGCAAAAGCTAGCCATGTTTTGCTAAGCAAATCCTGAAAAACACAGTTCTGGAAATTGCCTCTGAACCTGTTTATTATAGTGACACGCATGAAAATGTCTGTAATGACATTTCCTTCACTACTCCTTCTGGGGTTCACAGCCCGGTGCAGTCAGAATGAGCCTCAAACCATCAGAAATGTACAGAAATCCCAGCCGCCACTTCCCATACTTCTTCACTTTATGCGACCAAACAAAAGGGCTACTCAATCACGATCCAGAAACTCTGCAAACTGTCCTCCGCGCTCCTAAGCTGCCTCTCTATATCTCAATCCCCACAATCCTCTTATGCAGCTGCAAGAAGCTCGCGTTTGTTTTGCTGCGCAAAAGTTACTCACAGGCTTTCGCCCCATAAGCCTCAGATTTCTATCCAAGTTCTATCCTGCATTACTAATCCTTATAAATTAATCCTTCAGACTTCCTTTCCCCAGCTGTGACATTTTTACGAACCTCTCAGGTTAAAATGCTGACCAGCACCTCAAACTCAACCACAGCAAGTCAGACCAGATGCGTGACTAGCTAAGTCATTGCCAGCCCCAGGCCTTTTTAAAGTTGTACGTGCGGGACTTCTCTCGGATAGCCGAGATATGATGCTAAACCATCACAACTTCACTCTTTTTTGGCAACTTATTGCTGACTGCCAGAGGGTTCTTAGGAAATTTTACCCACTTGTGGTTGGGTGCTTGCTACTTCCTGCTGGCGGTACTCGCATATATGAGCCACCGATATTGCAAGGCAAGCCGGAGACATCACACGCCAGTCGAGGCTCGGGCACTTCTGTGTCTCCTTTCTTTCCATGGGCTCTGAAACCAATGTGTAGAGAAGCTGCTGACTCACCTTGCAGAGGCAGTGAAGAGGAGAACCTTGTGAGCATAAAAGGGCTTCCCCTCGACCAGGAACGTAACGTCAGACATCTCCTTGTTATTGAGGAAGTGGGGATCTGAAAGCGGAGAACAACTTTACAATCACAGATAAGAATGATGGTGAAGAGGAACCCCCCTCAAACCTCTACCGTCACATTTCATCCTTTAAGAAGAAGGATTTAATCCATCCATCCATAAATGCTCATCCATTACAGGATTGCAGTCCAGTGAACCAACAATGCATCACAGAAGAAAATCTCATTTTTACAGTCTCAAATACTTATGGATTATCTTAAGGCAGGAAAAGTGCTTTCATGTCTATCAGGCATATCATTTCTCAATGAAATTTGACTAATACATTTTATTTTCAGCTAATTCTCTATTTCCACTAATATTAATATGATGAAATACTGCAGAAACTAGACAGCAGCAGCTATTATTTTAGGCAATTATTTAAATCCATGAGGCCAAAAAAAGATGGAATTTTAAGGAAAAGGAGAAATGAAGGCTAACGGGCATGACTGATATGCTTCAACATCTACAACTTAGGTGTACTGAAACTGTTCTGACCAGTGGCCTTTGACGTACTGCCCTTGTTCTGAGGAAATAGCCCAGTCCTGCAGTGCGCGTTTCACCTGAGCCATGGGTCTGCAGGGTATTCTGTCAGTACGTAAGCAAGTGGAGCGAGGAGCTGTTTCTTTAAATATGCATGTGTGGGAAGGCAGAGCAGGGAGAAGTCAGGTGACTGCAATTAAACTGTAGGCAGCTGTTGCAGCTGCCCGTCGGTCCCAGTATGCGCCGTATATCGGCATGTTCCCTCTCAGCCCGCTCAGACCTGTCGGCTCCCATGACAACAAAGCCAGCGTGGAGATGTGCTTGCATTTTCTCCCTAAACTGTCCTATCACCCCATTCCAGCTACATAGGAACCTTACTGCTATGTCTACGGTCACATTGGCCCGTTTACCGGCCCTCCAGGATTACTCCACAGCATGTGGAAGACATTACTCCAGCTCACGGAGAAGTGATGCTGCAATGCATATCCATAAGCTGCCCATTTCAAATGTATTTACCCCCCGCCCCTCCAGTGCTCACCCAGACGGGAGGACTGCTTCCTCTTGATCTCTGTCAGCTTGGGGATGGGGTAGGGTCCATAGCACTGCGTGAAGATTACTGCAATCTGCTGGCTGATTACCTCATTCTGACAACACACACACACACACACACACACACACATATATGCGCACATATACGCACACACAGAAATAACCAGGGAGACACAAACACAGACACAATAAAAAGAGCAGTGAGGTTGTGCAGTGAGAGACACGCGCATGCCCGTCTCGCAGCAGAATTCCATGCGCCGCTAGAGGTAATCCCCAGCAAACCCACACACAGGCTGCCTCCATCTCCCAGCAGGGTGGAGTCATGCAGCATGATGAACGCCCGCGCATTCGGGCCCCCGATTTACCGTCACAGATTGAAGTCATTTCCAATCCCATCAGTCACCGCCCCCATTCTCAGGGCCCTACCGCAGTGCAGAATGGCTCTGTGTGCCCCCGCGGTTCCATTACAGGTAAGACACCACACAGGACATTCCCCACGCATTTCCCGCCAAATCTTGGAGCTGATCACCCATCTGTAGCCCCCAGATATATAAAAACTCACAATATTTATTTTTTGCTCATCTTTTGTCTCTAGCTTTGTATAATCGCCATATATACATGTTTTATTTTATATAGGGCTATTAACAAAAAATCCACCTCCTCCTAGGGTCCAACTGCTGCTCTAGGACAGGATTCAAGCTTCCTGACGTCAAGCTGATGGCTCAGGACGTCGAGCCACCTGGTGCAGACGCAGGTTTTCAGAGGTCGCCTTGGTTGCGCAGACGGGTGCAGACCAGAGACCGCATTGTTTGAAACAGGTGAAGGTTCAGGCAGACCACCCGAAACCCTCTGAACCCCACCCGGCGACTCCATGGCAACCGTTTGAGATGCATAAGGAGTGTTCAACGTGGCCAGCAAATGGACTAAAAAAAGATCTGTACTGAAGTCGCATATTGTTACTGAGGACAGCTCGCTCGGGAGGGGGGGTATTCATGGGGCCCCACTGCAGGGCTATCACTGATTACTGAAGGAGGTATAGCACGAGGGGAGCGGCAATGTACACGAGGTTGCCCAGGGGAGGAGTGGAGGAGGAGATAAATGACACGGGGGTGGGGAGGGGGGTCAGGAAAGACATCAGAGGGATTAGGCAATAATCTAAGGAATCCTTTTGTGATGAATTTTCCAGTAATTGAGACAAGGCATATTTGCGTTTAAAGGAGCATACACCAGTCAGGTCATTATTATATTGGGGAATGACTCTCTCAATAATAGGCGGCGGGGGAGAGGGGCCGCGGTGGAGGGGGCCGGTGATATTCACCTTGCTCGCCCGGAGAATCTCGAACATGAGCGGCAGCCCGTGGGTGATGAGCTCCTCTGTGTACTCCTCCTCCTCAATGCAGGAGAACTCCTTCAGCAGGCCCTGTATCAGCGGCCGGCGGTGCTGCAGGAAGCAGGTCCGCAGGGACTCCATCCAGGTGTGCAGGGTCCAGGGCACGCCTGCACGCACACGGCACGCACGCCCGTCAAGATCACACCCTGCCGGGACATTCTACTTTCCCAAGTTCTGGTGCCAAGCAAGATATGGAAAGCACTTAAAGAAAAGGAATAAAATCAGCACATTTAAATTCTGTATGAGTCAGTGGGGCACAAAAATGTGGTAAAATTGAATATAGTCACATGACTGCCCTAAGTCCTAAGCCTGTTAAATATAGACACACAGCCTCTAGGTGACCACAGTCCTGGTCCAAATCAAACAAAACAGAAAAGTCATCTATATTTTTGCCTTGTTCATTTCATAAAACAGGCTTAATTTTCCAAAAATGCCGTTTCACCAATCAGCTGCGAGTAGTCCAATCCAGCCTTCTGCATTCTTAATGGATAATTAATCAGAGTTAATGCACGTGCCATCAGCATACAGCAAAGCGTAACGCAGATTAATTACACACTCTAGTTACATCGAGATGGGATCAGTTAAATGGTGCTGTAAGTCAGGTGCGTTATAACCACCTTGTACTTGTGCTGTGTAATGCATGAAAAGCTTGCCCAGGTGCATTATGCTAAGGTCAGTCAGAGACCCACTCCCAGCCACTCTGCTGGCCTCTTAGGGCTGTGGAGGTGCGGATTTCCACAAGCCTTCCCGATGTATCTGCAGATATCAGTCATCGTATTACCCCGATGAGGGTCAAATCGAATCCCATCTCGGAAAGTTGACACAGTTCCTCCGCAAAGCCTCGCCGAGCTCCACCATAATGGAGATGGATCGTTCTGTTCTGAGACCCGGCAGTGCAGAGGGTCTGGTTTTGGGAACGCGGCACGCCACCATCTCTCTCGAGATCACGTTTGGCACCGTTCATTTCAATGACTTTTATGAATGGCTGTCATTTCCCCTGCTTTCATCCATAAAGGTCGGCATTCCAGGCAGTTTTAGGAACGGTCTGATCAGCCAACGCGATTCGCCACTCCCCACCCCCTGAGTGAGCAACAACAGCACGCGGGTGGCTTTGGCATCCCCTCCATAAACAGACTCCTCGCTCTGTCACGTATCCGTAGGCGGCTGCGGGCTTAACAGCAGGGGGCAGCAGAGAGCATGGCGGCTTGAGGACATGGCCGCCAGATGAGTCTTTCTTTCTGTCTGTCTGTCTCTCGCTCTCTCTTTCTTTCCCTCTTATAATAACAGACTACTAGTCAATGGACTGCACCTTGTCAATTGCCTTCAGGTCACTAAAATCCCTATTTTGCACTGTATTTTGTCTTGCACTGTCTTGCCCTTTAGTCCACTGCAGATTTGTCCTTTATTTGTTTGTCCTGTTGTCCCCAATGCGCCTGTTCCCCTACTCTGCAACTGTGGCAGAAGAATCTCACTATGATCCTCCGAACACTTGACAATAAAACTTGAAACTTGAACTTGCAACTTAAGACACAGCCTTTAAGATGCCTGGATTCCAAGCCTCCTATGATGTCCTCTAGATATCTACTATAACTTTTCACGTGTCAGGTCACCATTACATCCTGATTCTTCCATTTTTTGCTCAGCATCCGGTTGTTTTTAATAATGGTGCACATGATACCCGTACCCCATTACTTTGCTGAAGATGTGGTCATGTTGAAGAGTCATTACTATCAATAACTATGGAGACTGCTGAACAGAGAGAGAGACCAGTGCTTCTCGTAAAGTGGCATTTTCACCCAGTGAAGGATAAAGGTGCAGCGTACGGACGGGCTGAGGCTCACCGAGGCTGCGGATATCGATGGTGATATCGACATGGCCGTGTTCTGCGCTATGGTACATGGCTTCCTTCAGGGCCTTCAGCCTGGCCTTGCCAGTGCGGGCCGAGTCCAGCTGGGGCGGCTTCTTCTCGCCCAACTCCGAGCCCTCGGCCAGGATTTCCTCCAGGGACAGCACGTCCCCCTTACTCTTGTCTGTGTGTGACAGCAGCTTGCGGAAGACATTTCTGGGGAGGAAAATGGGAATCAGGGTGAAAAGTGATGAAAGGTAATGGATGGGAATCTGTGAGCCTGGAAGTACAGTGAGTTTAGTAGTGCTGTGAAGGGATAGCTTGGCCTGGAATGGCCCTCACAGGACTCACAGAAAGAAAGAAAGAAAAAGAAAGAAAGAAAGAAGGAAGGAAGGAAAGAAAGAATACATAAAAAAGTAATATATAAAAACACAAGGTGAACTTGTTTTGAAAACCTAACACACAATAAAGTTATTGGCACAAAAACAGTCTAGATACGTTTACATGGGCAGAGATAACTTCCAGACGCTTTTAGTTCAATTGCATGACTAATAAGAACCGGGGACTATCTGTGTGCAGGATTATGCTCGTCAAGCTGAGCTCCCTATAGGAGCTGGCAGCGAGGGTGGGATCTGGGGGGCCTGGCATATGTAGCTAATGAGTAGGTTTACCTCTTAAAGCAGAGGCGAAAAAATGAAAAGGACACCTGCCGTATGACGTGTGCAGCCCCAAGTGTAAAATTGTTGACTATGTATGGTGAAATAGTCTTCATCCATGATTAAGATCATTTGACAAGTGTTTTGTCAACTACAGAGGCGAGCTAGATTTTACATTTCCTTACACATAGGAACACCTGGAGGGTACATTATTTAATCGTTTTCTTTGCAAGTACAGGAAACTACATCTCATTGTGCATGTGTGTGTGTGTGTGGGGGGGGGGGGGTTTGCATATATCCCATTTGAGGATCAAAATTTCCCTACTTTTGGGGACATCTTTTCAGGTACCCATTTGGATAACCTAAATTTTATAAAAATCTGTGAATGCAATCAAAGAGCTAAAAATGCCACAAGTCTTGTATTTGGGTTGGTTACTTATATTTAAGGTTAGGGCTGGGTAGGGGTTAAGGATGTCATGATTGGGATTAGGGTTTTTCCCATAGAAATTAATGGAAGGTCCCCACTTAGAAAGGTACGAGAGTCTGTGTGTGTGTGCGTTTGTCTGTGGGCAGTTACCTGTGTCCATGTGAGGCGGCCAGGCTGTAGGAGTTCATGTCCCCCTGGGGGGTTGAGGAGATGCCATTGCGAGACACGGTGCCGATCATGGGGTCTGCTCCTCGCTCCAGCAGTAAGCTCACCAGCTCAAAGTTCCCTGCAAGCACCCGCCACGGCAGCAGCATCAGGGGTCTACCCTCCAAAATCAAACCTCACATGACCCCACATTCACCCTTTCCTATGCACACACAGATAAAACTCTGGGTCAGTGCCAAAGTATGTTGCTCTGAGCTGAAGTGCTACAAGATGTTGATGCTGATCCTTTGCATTGACCGCACAAGCTTCTTCCTCATGAATTCAATCAGTCCTAGTCAGCATAATGACATGAAATGGCTTTACTCCAACATCAGTGTCAACAACGAAAGTGGTAAATATGCACTTGAGAGCAACAAACAGCCATTATGTTGTAAAATGAGCAGATAAAATTAGTTTACATCATATCCATAGAGATTTTAATTTAAAATGATCCAGAGTACTGCCATCACAGTGTATTGCTCATATGTTCATATCCACCTTCTGGTTATAATTCATTTTTTTTAATGAATTATGTAAGGTGACATCATGACTTTTAGTGAGTGGTTAGCACGAGTGGCACACCCATGAGATTGTGGATTCAGGTGAATCTCTGATTGGACTTTGAATGTTTCCACAGAAAAAGTCAGATAAAATGAGAGTTAGATAAAATGGTACCTGCATAGTTGTGCTGTGTGATGGACTGGCACCCCATAAAACACGTCAACATTAATATGAGTAGAGAGTGCCAGAAGGGGTGTGGTGATACTCCATCCCGCGCCATTCCTCGCCAAGCCCCAACCTCCCAGCGTTGCCTTACCTGCTGCAGAGGCCAGCTGCAGTGGGGTTTCAGTGTAGTTCTCAGCTCCATCCTGGACAGCGCCCTCTACGTTGGCTCGGGCGTCCAACAGCAGCTATCAGGGCACAAAGATGTATTAGTCTCATTAGGGAATTTGGAAACGTGGGGGGGTGAGAGGTGCAAGGCCCCACCCACCCCACAGACCTAGATGTTAGCCATTACAACTACGACATTAATGCAGCGATGTCAGAAACATTAACCTCTAACACAGCGACTGAATGCTGAATTCATGGGATGATCACTAAGGTTGTACTGTGGCACCTGAAACCAACTTCCTGTCTCCATAGGTGTCTCTGCCAGGCATGCATATGTGCTGCTTTCCAGACAGAGGGTGGGGCTTTAACAAATCTCGCGATTGCTTAGGGTTCTGCAGTTGATCCTGGGGCCCTATCCAGACCTGCACACTTAGCCAGATCTGGACAGAGATCCACCTTGGACCACTACGGATCTTCACAGATATGCCCAAGACCTCAGCTGTGAATTTTGTGTACCACCGAGGCAATGTCTATCTGGTTATGTGTCAAATGCCTTGTACTGTAAGGCTCGCAACAGGTGTGTAACTGGAATGGGATCACTTCTGGGCTTTTTCCTAGCACACCCAAGGGTGTGTGTGCCTTCCTGAACCTATGTATGTGCAAGAATCCTCACCATTTTGCCTGCTATGCTTTTTTGGCAAAAGCAATTTATATATCCTTTACCAATCCATTGGGACTTCAGTAGAGTCCAGAGACTATCGACATGAATAAATGAGATAAACGGTGTCAGGGGCCACCTCAGTAAGCACTGTGAATGCTTGCTACTCAAGCGTGCATATCTGGTTTCAGACTTACAGTTCATGAGCTTACAATAGGGAGAGGAAGCATATTATAAGGGGATATAGTGCTCCACACACGACCATGGAAAGCTGAAGAGGCCTAGTGCAGGACACCCCTCTGCAATCACCGATTGCATTCAGTTTCCACTGGCTTATACAGTGCGAGCCCATCTGGTTATTTATATATATATATATATGTATAAAGCGTATATATATATTATACTTATATATTAATATATATCCAACAAGAACATTCATATCTAAACAATAATATTAAGGAGAAAATTGACATTACAATTACCATTATTATTATGATGTTGCATAATAATAATAATCATTCATTGTACAGAAGTTAGTATAATTACAGGTCAAAACGTCACTACCTGAACGACAGGGACGTGTCCGTGTAACACAGCAAATGTGAGAGGAGTCCCCTGGCGCATTTCGGGGTAAACTGAGGGGTACTTGTGTACTGTGTTTGGCACCTGGGAAGTCACAGGTAAGGTTCAGGAGAGAAACACAGCAATTAAAACCGCAGAAGCACGTGGAGGGAGGCGCTGGATTAGCCAGCAGGACATTCCGATGCTGAGAAATTGGGCAATGAGCTTTTTTTTTTTTTTTCTTTCCTCCGGACACCCGCATCTCTCTTTCTCTCTCCGTTTCCCTCATTTCCCTTGACTGCCCACAGGCGTTTGCTGTGGCCGGCCCGATCGTGACACGTCCAGGCTATAGTCTCCTCTAGAGGTTCTTAACGGTCGTCACAGATACAGAAAACAAACAGACGAGAAAGCTATGATTATTAGCAGGTGGGTGACAGATGCATGACTGCGTGCTGATTCATGAACATAGCACCAAAACCTCGGGTGGGTGGGGGCACAGCATCAAGAATCAACGAGGAGACTGATGCCTCAGAAACACTCTGATTTCCTGAACATTCTGATTCTGTTATATGTACAATGCAAATAAAGTATGTTCAGCATTTGTGGAATGAGATGCCTCGTTCCAAATGCATTAAATGTGTAATTATGATTCATATTCACCAGGTTTATATAAGGGTTAATAAGTGTCTACAGTGCTTGGATGTTTGCCAAGTGTGCCAAGATTTTAATGCTGACATAAGTTGTAGTAGCGATTAGAGAATGAGCCTCAAAACCCACGTGTGGGATTATCGTGTGCTGCCAGACACTAGCCAGTATGATCCATGTTCTAGTGGTTAGTTAACTGGTGATTGTTGAGTTACACCAGGCAGTGACAGCTCACGAAAAGCCCCAAACACTGTAGCTTTTTTAGCCCCATCCGCCACCCCCCCCATAGGTGCAGCGAAGGCCAGACCCCCAAAGTGTTGCCTGCCAGTGGGCCAGGCCGGGCCACTGGCATGCTGGTTATGGAGCCTGTGGTACTATGTTCAAGAATCACCACTCAAAACTCAACACACATTGTACTCCAACACTGACGAATGGGACAGTCACAGCCAATCAATACTGTGGTTCTTATTTTGGGCCTTATCTGTGAGGCATTATCCACCACAGTGACTCAGTAATTCCTTTGGTGTCAAGGGGCCACTTTAATTAAATAAAGCTCAGGCTTTGCCTTTTAATCTAGGTAAGACAATTGGTCAACATTATTCAGTTGTGTCTGTGCCAACTCCAAGTAAAAACGGTTGTACATCCCATTTATATAGGTACCCAAAACTAATGAAAGGCTGGGTACCTTGTTACCCCTTCTCCACTGCAAAGGTGCCGGTGCTGTTCCAGTGCCGATCCCAAATGTGGAACCAGTGCCACGTTTTTCCACAGAAAAAAAATGGCGCCGGTGCCGCAAAATCAGCTCGGAACCGGCACCAAACCTTTGCTGGTCCGGATGAACCACCCGTGTCGTCATGAGAAGTGGGCACCATTGTTGCACGGTGTAGTGGGCATGGCTTGTGACATGGGCGCAGTGTTGTCACCCGGTTCCCACTGGGCTCTCAATCCGTGGAAATGCAGGACGGCTCTTGCTGGTGCCCCACTTAAGCACCGGCCGAGCACCAGCCCCAGTGCCAGCACTGGCACCAGTGGAGTGGAAAAGGGGCAGCTATGATGGCAATGTTTATATTTATAAGTTGGCAGTAATAGAATCTTAAATCCTACTGAAACAGAACAGGGATAAAAACCTGAATAGTGAACAGGGTTCTGATGATTCATAGGAATTCATCAGCTAGTTGACTCGCATGGACTGATGGTCCAAGCCAAACCCGGAACTGCCTGCCTCAGACCTCACGTGGTGGTCAGTGCTTCACGTGGACAGCCTACACAGAACATGCCAACAAGGAGTGAGATGGGAGAGATGAGGGACAGCACGGGGTCTCCTTCTGTCTTACGACACCACGAGCTCAGACAAACTAGTTCCACCATGACAACAAAGCCTCAAGGGCGTCCCCCCCCCCCAATTTCCTGGATCCCCTGCACCACATCGCCCCAGGAGCAACTGACCTCGCTGTTGATGTCGGCCCCTGCGTCCAACAGCATCTGCACCATGGCCTCATCCCCACGCACACAGGCGTACATGAGCGGGGTCATGCCCTGGACATGGAGCAGGGACAGTAAGAGTGACAGGGAAGTGAAACCATAACATCAAAACAAGACAGTAATGACGTCTTCATTTCCTCATTTCCAAGAGTTCAAATTCACACTATACATATACACACACACACAATATACAATCTATATATATATATATATATATATATATATATATATATACATACATCTATCCATCCATCCATCCATCAATCTATTCATCCATCCATCCAGGTAAGTGAAGTTATTAAGGCAGGTATTAAGGATCACTACACACCCACATATTAAACAGTCCCACCTTCCTCCCATATGCTGCAAACACCGAAGCCCAATGTGGCTGGGACCCGTAGGATGCAGGCCCAGTCTTATCTGCCCGTCTCAAGTCTCAGGAACCCTTCAGGTTATCACATCACCTGCATTCAGATTTTTAAAGCTGCCTCTCTATACCATACAGGCAGAAGCTTCAGAAGGTCAAACAGTAATCCCTTTATGTCTTATTTAGTGTTAAATGGGTCTAGAAAATAAGAGTCTTGGAGAAGGGGAAGCATGAAATGCAAGAACAGCATCAGAGAGGGTCTGAGCAGAATAATCCTGACATGCTCGGACGCAGTGAGATCATGTCCTTCCTGTCTCATACCTGAACCCGAATCTAATCTGTCTTTCTGCAGCACAGACTTTTGGGTGGTCGTAAAATTCAAATATAACTCATGAACCAAGGAAAAAAATACCATGTCCCTCTGGGAAAGCAAAAATTAAGAAAATAAAGCCAAGCAGAGCTTACAGTCAACAATCTGACTATATTGCTTCCATATTTCCTGATTAATGTTCAAAGTATTTTAATCATTCTAAAAGTGAAACGTGTTTCGTATGGTGTTACCAGTGGCACTCTCTAAAAGCCTTTATTTTGTTTACAGTCAGATCTGTGTTTAATTACAGCAGAACTTTAGACCAAATATTTTTTAACGCCGTAGTGGATGGCACATCGCCTACATTGCCGGATATCTCTGCCAACTGTGAAAAGTGGGTTTAAAAGAAAAAAAGACAAAAACAATCAAACTAACCTGCAGACAAAAACACTTGACTACAATGCTAGAGGAAAGACAAAAAGACCATTGTCCGACCAGGGCTGCTGGAAGCCAGTGATGTGATTAATCCAGCAAAGGATGTATAGCTCAATCGGAAACATGTGTGAAGGTGGCCAGTGAGATGGGCATTTTCACCCCGAAGAAACCCCATTAAACTACAAGTGGCAGGTGGGGCGTGTGGGATCAGGGGCGGGTTGGGATGCTGTGCCTAGGAGCGGAAGGTTGTCAAGGCACTTAACCCTCAATTGCTTCAGGGATTCAGGCCCAGATTTCTCACATGCATGTTACGTTGGAGACACCTTTTTGGGCCACTTTTCCGGCTAGACTGCACTATGCATTTTTGGGTTAATGTGGCCTGTAAATTCAGCATTGACAGCAGCGATCTGAAACGTGTACGAGTGGTAACGGCGGGTGCATGAAGGCCCCCCCGACCTGCTCGCTCATACTGTTGATCCCGTCTGGCCCCAGCAGATTCACCGCCTGCTTGACCAGGTCTGTCCGGCCGCAGTTAAGCATCCGGAACCCCAGGTCCTGCAGGAACTTCGCCTCTGTGGAGGCGGCATCCAGCTTCCTCGAGGCACAGAAACAGTCGTCTGTCCTGGAAAGAAAGCTGGTTAGAATTCCAGAGCCGTACTTCTAAAACCGGTCCAGTTTCAACCTTAAAACTGCACATCTGTAAAACACACTCTGAGAAACAGCATAATAGCGTGCAGAATCTATTACCTGGAGGTGTCTCTGATCTGCCCTAATTAGGTCATTAATTCAGGACTGGGGAAACTGTTGTTTTATCTAAACTGACTAGTGGGACTGGGAACAGGAGGAAGTCACAATTTAAAACTTTAAATTAACATGATTTAATATTTAAACCAGTGTTTCCTGCTTTTCCTGTTTACAAAGATAACATAACTATAATACATTATATTTCTATGTACACCTAGAAATTGTACATGAGGAAAAAAATAGTCAGGTGATACGATTCATTAACAGAAGTTGGTATCACTAAATCATACTGGTGTAAACAGGGCTCTGTGCATGTGACTGAAGGATTCTGCATGTGCTTTCCTAAACAGGCCCGATCGTGTCACTGATCACGTGATCAAGAAAGGTTAAGCTTGATGGTCGTACTTCAGCTGTCGCGGTTCACAGTCGACCCCGGGGAGAAGCAGCCGTGCCGCCTGCCGTACATCATCGCTGTCCACCGAGAAGGAGCGCCTGTGCTCTGCATGTGCCACTGCCACACGGATCCACTCCATCAGGGGAGGCAGTACCAAGAATGGCCTGTAGGGGGAGGCAGCACAACTCATCAGCCCACGGTTCCTGGATGCCAGCTGCGATACTGATCTGTACGTGTCTCCTTTTTTGCAATCCCCTTTTCTCTCGTTGGATTTCTATATTCCTTCATCTGCCTGAGAGTGAATACTTCATTTGAAAAGTCAAAAGTATTTTGTTTTGAAAATTTCTGAGAATGCAGTCAAAATGCATCAGTACAGAAACAGCAAACCAGTACACACAACCCTGTAACCAGTATGCTATTGGAAGGAGGTCTAAAAGGGGCCTAAATCCAGTCATGGGCAAGACAAGGGTATACCCTGGAGAAAATGTCAGTCAAGCATAGCACACATAGATAATCAAATGGGCAATTAAAAGACACCGATCAGCGTAACTGCATGGAAAAAATGAAGCACTCAGAAGACGAAGAGAATAAAAAATACACACAGAGAAGAGGCAAGATTTGAACCCCCAATACAAGAGACATGAGGCAACAGTAGTACCCACTGAGCCACAGTGCCACAAGCAGCTATAGCCAGCTTATGTTACATTGACTTTGTTTCACTACCACTTACAAAGCCAGGAGTGACTCATTTGCACACCTACGTACTCATCGCCACCATTGACAGTGACTCCATCTGCTGTTTCCAAGGTGTATCCACTATGTGGAAATGCTGTCCTTGTTGTACCCATCTACCAGCTACAGGACACCAGTCAGCTTACATTAGATCTAAATTTCTTGAGGAGATACCTCAACCCAGAGCTGTAATCAGGCCTTAAAAGTTAGGCCCGACAAGGCCCAAGCCCATGTAGAATGATTGAAATTAAGCCCGGACCCGACTGAACCCGTCTAATTGCATTTTATCTGACAGATATTGCAACTGTGATTTCATTAGCGATTTTTTTTAAAACTCAGTTCAATATTCACTATATGTGTATAAAAAACAAACTGAGCAAAACCGTACACTGAAATCTGAACTGCGCTATACATTAATCCATAGATAAAACTGGAAATATATTAATTGAATCCAAAATGAATTTATTCTAACAAAAATGATGTAGAGTGTACACTTAATAAACCAACAATTCTCTAGCAACCCGAACATAGTAAAGTGATTGTATTTTTACCTGCCGCGTCTGCAAACAGCGCTCCACCACTTTTTAACCCTTAGTAACGTGCTTCCCATGTACACAAGGGTCAAATTAGCGGAGAACAATGACGCATAAAACTACTATCACAAAAGCCGCAACTGTCATAAGTTAAATAAAGTAATGAAAATAAAACAATTCCAGTAATAAAAACATTAGGGATCGTGTGGCTAATGCTGCTTGGACCCCTAATAATAGGACCTTTCTGTGGACAATCTCTGACCATTACATAGGTAGGTAATTCCCTTACGGCTCAGCAGCGGAACCAATACTTTTCTGCACTATGAATGTGACGTTTTCCTTGGGTTTCACGTGTCTGTGTTTGTGGGCGTATACGCAGTCACTTTGGGCCACTTCTGACTGGTGAGCATGACTGGCATGTGAGGAGGATGGAATGAATTTGCTAAATTATTGTCACGACAGTTTTAAACCCTGGGTCAGACGTGCTATGTAATGTATATCCTAAATCGCAGCCTTTGGGATTTGCTAATTGCCAGCCTCCGTTTCACCTCATCTGCATTCATTTTTGCATCTTTCTCACTAATCGAAACGCATCACCTGACCACTCATTTACCGTGCAAGTTGGAGCGCAAGCCTGAGCCAGGCCTTAGCCCGTGTAAATTTATAGAAATTATACCCGAACCCGTTGGGTCCTGTCGGGTTTGGGCAAAGATCTTCAGCTCTACCTCAGTCCCTCATCTATTAGAGAAAGATCCAGTTAAGAGCTGAATGCCATGTCATCCACAGCCACAAGGAGACGCTGAGATGCAACTGGTACAGAAGTGCTCATCCAGGGCCTCCCCTGTGACCTTGCAGCTGGCCACCAAGTGATAATGTCTGCCACAGACCATTCCAGTTTTCACAGCAAACACACAGCGTACCACAGGCAAGCCATTGATCCTAATGCAATTTTAGTTTCACCTGACCCTTTGTTTGGACTCCACCCAAAGAAAAACGATATACAAAATAATTTACTATCCTGGTGCATCCTGGCAACTCCAAATGAATAGCATTTTAAAATTCCACAGACCTGTAATTGGGTTGCTGGACTAAACACAATTTACTGAGCTTTGATGGTTTGTCCAGCATCCAAACATCCCCAGAAGAGGCTTTTCTGTTTCACTGTTAATTTTACACGGGTGCTCTGCTATTCTACAATTATGGACGGTACATCAGCCTTGGCCACATTCAGCTTTTCCGTACACTGCCACATACATTATACTAAATAAAATCAATAAAATTTTATGTCAACTTTATGTTACTTATATAATTCATCTTACAATTGATATATGTCCAAACATCTGAAACATTTTCACACATAGATTTACATGCTGTTCTTTTTTTTTAGTTTATGCTACAAGGTCAAAACAATGGGATATAAATGCTTGCTCCGAGGAGTTAGTAGCTAGTCGTTAAGGAGTTTTCTTATCTACTGTTCCGCAGAAGGCAGCTGTGCCAGTATGGCGCAATGGTATATACACCTCTTCGCCCAATGCACATCTTTCCTTAACGATAAAGATTAGCACGCTACTGACTGTTAGCACCATGCTAACTGAACTGGATAATTATCAGTACTAAATGTCCTTAAAAGGTGCATGTATGAAGGCTCCCCCAGTTATGCATCACCACTCCAACTTCAACTGGGAGCCTGTACTCTTCTGAAAGCCAGCTCAATAGTTCAAATCCCCTTCCAGATCCAATGGGACCATTGCCAGAGAAACCCAACACTAAAGCTGAACAAACTGCAGGGCTTTCTCAGCTCCGCCTCCACTTTTAATCATCAGCCTTGGGGCTAATGGGATACACCAGAAATTCCCCATTCCTGCATTAGGAGCCTGTGTGGAAAAGAAAACAGGTCTGCTGAGTGTTACTTCTTGACATCCCCTGCAATACGTCCCAGAATCACAGCGCTGGAGTGCCTTTTGTGTGTGGAAGTGTTGTTCCAGAGTAAAACCCTGAAAAAAATACCAGTTTAATGTCGATTAGAGTTTAAAACTGAGCCTTGTTAGGTAGTGCTGCTAAAAACCAGCTCATCGTAGGTGAGGACATTTTATTTTGTAAATCCAACTGACTATTTTATTTCTAAGTGATTTAATGCACATGACAAAGTCGGTATATTACGGTGTTCTACACAGATGGCAATAATGCTAATATCTGAAACAGAAACAGCTGTCGACAGATATCGCATAAATCACCTGTATAATGATAGACTTATTTTTACGTACTCATATTTAAAAGAAAGGTATTCATATAACATTTCCTGTCTTAACTGATCCTTCAGTATACTATATATACTATATATAACATTAGGGTTAGTTTAGTGTGATCATGGTAAATAAGCATTGTTTGATTGCCTAATCTAAATGATTATTAATGAACTGAATGACCTGGATTGCATAATGAACAGCAGTGAAGGAGCCATTGTTAGACATAAGCCCAGCTTGTCATGGCACACTTGTAAATACTCAGCATCACCTCCATCCCAAAAGTGCCGTGCCGTCATGCAGACAAGATCACAAGGTCACAAGGGCCCCTGTGTTGACACGGGTAGCAGGAGATAGACAGCGAGACATCACTGAACAGAGAGTGCTGACTGCGGAGAGGTTGGAAAAGGTCACTGAGGAGATGGATGTTTGCCTTCCTAGGAAGGATCGGCCTTCCATTGCACCCCCGACAGATCTCCGGGGGGGTCAGCAGAAAAAAACCATTCAACAACTCCTGGATCTTAGCTGGGAGCATACATGACGTTGACCATGCGGTAGGAGCTGTTTAAATGTCCAGCGAGGCATGCCTTTCAAAGAGTTGGCGGTCATTCTGCACGAGAACGAGACTCCCTACTTGCCAGTCAACATCTTGTTGTCTTCCTTGTTTTAGCTCAGTGTTTTCTGACAAACAGCACAGCCGGACTTCAAAGGGAAGCCGCACCTTACTGCCTCGGGGCAGCGTAAAAGCTGCAGGCCCCATTTTCATGGCTGAATGGTAATCTAGAATAACGGCATTTTATGGTTATATTCCTTCTACCTGAGCTATCATCACCATGACTCCTGTCACCCCAGCTCCGAACACCGTGATCTTTCATTTGAATACGTGAGGCCCTCTCTCTAGATGAATCTCAAATAAAAAATCTCTAAAATTGACTGACTATCTGCTAATGTTTTTGGATTAAAATACCTGCATAACATTTCACAGACTTGGCAGATTCTGGGCATGGATGTTAAACTTTCATTGCTAATCAGGCCCTGGCTCTGAGGCCATCTGCCCATATCTGAGCAAAGATATTTGCAGTGATTCATTAATATTGGCCAAACTGAGTCACCCCTCTGATTTATGTCTTTGCATCTGGCATCATGTCTTACAGCATGAGAGACTGTGAGCTTTTCTTCTTGACAGGTTACATGAATCCTACGAGAAAAAAAGCTCAGGAATGATGTTCCTTGCACCTAAAAAAGGCCTTGTTGGGATTTTTTTAAAGAATGTTCGTGCCCCCATCAAGGGTTATTATGATATGCAATGCTCTTGTTTTAATTTTTTTAACTCTCTCTCTTGCATGCCTACACATAAACAGACACACAAAACGTAAAAAACACAGAATTGTCTCTATTCAAAATAATTTTCAACCTGAGAGCAGCTTTTTTGACCAAGGAACAGACAAAATGCCTATTTATGTTGAAGTTAAGGGCATTAACCCACTCACAGTTACCTAAAGTAGTCTTTTCTATTCTCTCTCAAATGGAGCACAGAAGGATTCCACCCATATACCAGATGTTTGACGATTCTAGAGGAAGACATCAGATTGAGTAGCAATATATTCAAAGGTAGCCAGGCTACGTGGATCTGACCATGGAAGATCACAAATTACTTACTACAATAAACTATTGGGCTACAGGAGTTAATTAGCATCTTCCTTGTATTGGTGTATGAGAAACCAATTAAATACAAAACAATTGACAATAACTACAGCGACAACAGTAATTACTATGGCTTATTATTAAGAGAATACAGATTTTTGAATTAATACTTCTAATCCATATATATGCTGCATGTGTCGCATATATCTACTGATTCCTTATTAGTCTAGTATTTTTATAAACATTGATAAAATTTGAAAGTGCCATTGGTAACTGAAGCTGCACATGAATACTGCTAACCACAAGCCTAAACCTTAGCTAGGTGGAAACTGGATGGACATGAAGTCAGATTACCATTATGTCGATTGGTTGACGAACAAGACATTTCCTGTCCACTGGACATTGATGAAAAGGCGATTTCAGGTCAAGGCAATGAAACGTTTTCCTTGTAAGTCATACTGCATGAGCGGATGCAAGGCCGGGGCCAAATGTAGGGGGGGAGGCGTTCTCACCTCTCAGTTTGCAGGGTGACCTTGGAGGGCTCCACGTTGGGGTTCTCCCACTCCATTTGTGGACAGTGCATGAAGTAGCAGAGGGAGTAGAGGGCTTCGGGCTCCCAGTGCACGCAGGTGGCCTTCTGGTGCAAGGGAGTCCCATTGTTGTGGTTTCGGACATGCAAGGGCTGGAGGTAGTGCATAGCCCGGGACACCAGGTCACCTGCGGAGTCGGGAGAAGAGTGGAGGGGGCTGTTAGGCATTACTCGGTCATTAGTGGGCTTAGCGACAAGACATGCTTGATTAGCTCTATACTTTGGCGGTGACTCAGTAATATTATACCACAAGCATTTAGTCACCTGGCATGTCAATCAATAAAATCCACAGTTACTTTGCGAATCAGTCACCTCTGAGTGCTCCCGCCCATTAGGGTGATACACACAGTCATTGTGTTACTCAGCCAGATGAGGGTAAATGCTGCAGCTGTATTCAGACTTTGTCCTAATATGCAAGGGCCTGATTAGTGAACAGTGAATCAGGCTGTTGAACTTCTGAACCTTTACAGGCGATGTGTACCTCTTAAGTGACACCTACGCAAACAATAAACAGTACAAAAACTGAGCAATAAACATCCTCCAACATGTAGCTTACATAAACAGGGTTGGAGAGTCAGCACAAAGATACCCTTTGACCCAGAAGCACAAGATTTAATATTA
Source organism: Petrocephalus zakoni (assembly GCA_026774425.1). NCBI lineage: Eukaryota > Metazoa > Chordata > Actinopteri > Osteoglossiformes > Mormyridae > Petrocephalus > Petrocephalus zakoni. The sequence goes on from JAODKN010000063.1 coordinate 15,637,398, forward strand.
ATACCGATTTTAATATAATGCCACACACCTAAAGGAAAAGATCAGCATCACTTACGTCATTTATCATTTTAATTTAAATACCCTATAATTTACCTATATTTTAAGAATATAAAATTACTGTTGATATCAAAATTATTGCCAGCAGTTTTAAAATGTCTTCAAGCTGTCCAAGCCAGAGAAGGTCTCCATAATTCACCATACACATCACCATAATTAATCTTCAGTCTTTATACATATATACTTTAAACTTTACCAGGTCATAGATGATTTTCGATGTGATACTCCATCTCTGACAATGATTCATGATTTAATTTCCCAGGAAAGTCAACTATACTCTTCATTTTAATCCACCCAGGAAAGTTTTATTGTCATTTGCATTTAAATTACAGTTGAGTCACACAGCAGGAGTAAAACTACTGATCAAGGAAGCCACTGTTTTATGACAGAGCTGTTTTTTAGGTACGCATAATGGGTTTATAACTGTTTGAGGTTTGTTTGTGTGTAATGAGTAATGAGTATGAAATTATTGTTTAAGGTTATTTATTATTATATTAAGGCCTTGTATTAAGCCTGCCATTAGATCTGGGGCATGTTGTTTGATATTAATTAGATCTTCAATGATAAAAAAAAAAGATTTTGTTGATTATAATCAACAGCATAGGACCCTGGGCTTCAGCATGGGTATGTCCTGGGCATTAGAATGCCCCCTGCTGGCATCCTATTCAAGGTGCATCCCAGCCTTATTACCCAAATTAGGCTGATCAGGAAATGGATGCAAAAATACTGTACAGAAGCTAAGTACAAAGCTTTGTGTTCAGGGGGAGGAGGAAACTTTCTGGCTGATTTTTTCCCTTTAGATGGCTCTCTGGGTACAGTGCTGCCATAAGTTTCTCTATTGAAAATACGTATTCCTTTCATGTTGTTAAAAACCAAACACCGATGCGCCCCAGATCCAGAAGTGCATAAAGGTTAAAGCATAACAGTGAAGGACAATTTCGTGTTTTTCATGGAACTCAACCCACATCAGGAAGTGAAAGTCTGTCTGACCCGAGCAAGTATTCACTGTCATAGAGATGAGAGATGTTTCCGCATCATGTAAAAGGAGCAGTCCATTTACTGCTCTGCCCCCCCACCCCCCCCCCCCAGGCCAGTCCAGGAAGTGTTCAGGTTTAGAGTGCCATTCTGTATACTTGCATCTCCGGCATAACAGGGGGACCCTGAGACGGCCTGTTCCACACAGTCTTGAGGATGGCTTTATTATTTCAGTGTGCTTCTATTGCAGGGGCGTAGATTTAGGGTGGACGGAGGGGATGTATCCCCACCAATATCCCCCGACCATTGAAATGTCCCCACCAATAATTTAATCCACTCAAAAAAAAAATCGTGTTGTCAACATTAACCTAGACACGCAGAAAGGGATAAATCACATTCTCTCCTTGAGTCCTCCCGCCCCCAAAGCACATATGAACAGGTGAGTCATAGGTCCCCACCAATGTCCAGTGCAAATCTACGCCCTTGTTCTATTGTAATCAAAAGTATATAAGAAAACAGGTTTATATAACTAGCTTTATCAGGAGGCCGCACAGTGACAAATTACAACTCAGGAATATATTTTTGCTTGGTGAGACCATTATTCAAATTTTATTCTGCTAATCAGGTTTTATGAACTTTCAGATCAACATTAAGAAGAGCTGCATTCTGGAATCAATTACCAATTTTATCCTTTAATATATTCCTAATATTTCAGTGAATAATGAGCATTTTAAGCAGTAATAATAGAGCTAATGAAAACCATCTCTTAAAGCTCTTGAAGGGGTGTTTTCCCATCAAGGCAGATTCTTCTGAACCCCGGAGATAAGGCAACCGACTAAAAATACATCTGTGCGAGAGACTGCATGGGTAACAATGGGCTTTGGAAGAAGCCACATACTGTATGAACAGAACAGGGGAGGCCTTCCCAAATAATGCTGGAAAGAAGCACTTCACTTTCTAAATTTTTTAAACGGCAACACCTGGGCTATTACACCTGGGGTTCCCATTTAATGGATTTGAAATGCTCCTGTGAAAAGAAATTTCAGTCATTTGATTTTGTTGGCATTAAAATTGGGAAAGCAGTGGACATTTTTATCCAACGCCCTTCAACACACAAGCTCCACAATCTATCAGCATCTTGTTGAAATGCAGACTAACCACTAATCACCGTTACCCCCAAATTAAGATATACCCATTTCTTGTTATCCAAGCCAGGACCAATTAGTAACATTCTACCATAATTAACACAAATACTGTGTCACAGATGGTGATGCAAAAGAAATATATAACATTTGTTAATATAAAAAAATACCATGTTGAGGTTTGGAGCATCTGCTTTGAGGATAAAACAGAATATAATAAGCAATGATACTCCTGGCCTGTTTCTGTGAATACCGGCATTTTTTGTCCTGCAGGATAGGAATATTAAAAGCTACTTAAGGTGCGCTCACTCAAATTGTTCTGTAAGAGCTATCTGTGGTTCCCACTGGGAGAAAGCAATTTAATAATCATACCACATATGGACACTTTGGGAGGGAGTCATTTTAGGGGAGAAATCGATGCCAGGGTTCCTTTAATTCCATTCATTATGCTGGATATCTCAAAAGATCCTCATGAAAAATGGAAAATATGGGTCTTCGTTCCAGGACATGGACGTGAAACTAAACCAATAAAAACATCCCTCTTGCTGGCAAGCTGAGATGTTTTCTCAAGTAAACATGGCTGCCTTGTTTAGACAGCTACTCACAGCCCTTGATGTAACACCAAATGACTACTGAAAAATAGACTAACATTTAGCATGGAATGTCACTGAATATGGAAACATGCTGTATATATTGTAATATACATCAGGTATATATTATACCTGAATTCATTTACTTTAAATAAAAAATAAAAAATAAACTTTTCAAACTAGTTTAATTAGAGAATAGATAATACAAATTCTGGAAAAGCTCTGAAAACATATAATATTAGAATATTAGTGACACTTAAGTCACTAAGTTGCATTTAGCATTCAGTAAGAGTAGGCTGTGCAAGTGCATGTCAGCAAACAGAATCAGCTCCATGTCTGCAAGGTTTAGCTGTAGCTACATTTTAAAAGCATTTTTGAAAGTTTTGGTTTTCAAATGTACTGCAAAATCACAAAAAACAAACTTTTGTTCAAATTATAGGTTTTAAAATCTTTTTTTTTTTTTTGACAATGCTCAGTAAAACAAATCAAAGCAGTTAGTGTCTCATTGCACAACATCATGATGAAACTGAAAATGGTTTATTTCAGACACATGTCAAGGCACCCAGGGAGAGCATAAAGAATAATAATAGCTATAAAAATAGCATCCATTCCAAGACCCCGGAGGTCAGTTTGTTAGACGTTTATTAAGCTGCAGCATTCTTGACAAGCATATGGTAATATACAAACGTTAGATTTACAATACTGAAATGGCTCTTCTCTCATAAAGGATCTGCTTCAGCCTACATCATTTTCTTGATCTAGAGAATTGAAGGTAGTCATACTTCCAGTTCCATCTCAGAAGAAAGAAAAAGTTATTATGACATCTCTCTTTTCTGATTTGGTTCTACTATATAAAACTCATAAACCTAGACCAGGAATATCCCAAGATGAGTCTTCCTAAATGTCTTGAAACTTTAAACTTAAACTACAAAGCAGACAGAATCAGACTATAACACTCCGCAGCATTGATTATCCAGTTTTACTCCTGGTAAATAAAAGCAAACTCCAATGCAGTTTCCAGCAAGCCCTTTGTTAAGCTACAGATTCTTATTAATCAATACAGATTCTGAGCAGTTTACTTCCTGAGAATTTTCCCCGTCACTGATATTAGTTCATACACAACTATGAAAATATATATTTTACTCATTGGTAGAGATTGAACATATATGTTCTGTATAATCAATTTTTGGAAACATCCACCCATTTCCTGGAACCGCTTGTCCTATTCAGGATTGCAGGGGGTCCAGAGACTATCCTGGAAGCTACAGGCACAAGGCAGGGAACAACCCAGGATGGGACGCCAACCCATCACAGGGCACACTCACACTTCATATCCACATGGAGCCATAGTGGAGACCAGTATCGTGGCACCACTATATTACCCCTCTTTGGGAAAAACAACAAGCATAACAATTCTGTCAGACCTAGTCAATGTGAACCATAGTCACACAAACTGTATTTATTGCCAAAGGCAATACAGTGCCACGATACTGGATTTTAAATCTTCTGGATTTAGCCATATGGTGTAAAACCTTTGAACAAAATGTGCAGGAAGCCATGAGTAGCTCAGGTAGTATGTAACAGTCAGGTGACATTACTGTAATGCCATGGCAACGAGAGTACAGCACTGCAGTAACTGGGAGCTTTCTGTCCGCCTGCCTTACAGTGCCATGATCAACCCACCACTCACTGGCAGAGCCAGAAATGTGGTTTAATTAAAAGCCCTAATTACACATTAATTAAACCTCTGCATATACATACCTCCCCTGTAATTTGCCAATTAGGAACGAACGGCAAGATAACAAAATATCTTTGAGGAGCTAGAGAAACGCAGCTGCTCTGCCCATTGAAGTGGCAGCCATCTTCATATTTTATTTATGTCTGGCCTATAATAACATGATTAACATGGTAGATAACTGGCTCGCTAGTAACAAAGACCCAGTTGTTCTGTTGTTAAAAATATACTATGTAAACACAGGTGAGGCCCTAATTTCACAGAAAAAGATCACTTTTCGATATTTTTTCGCATTTAACCATCACAAACAGTTATCTATAATGATGGCTGACAAAGTGGATTATGTGGAGAAATCAATATATTTATGTAGCTATTGATGATGCCAGATATGTTGAGTTTAAAACCAACCCATTGAAAATAGATGCATGCTTTGGGAGTTCTTTATCATTACATTTTCAAAGAGCCTAATTAGTGCCACAAATTATCTTTGGATCAGGAAGGAAAATCACGTAGCCAGCAATAGCTAGCAAAAACGCTGCACTCCACAGCTGTCCATAGTTATTTGCTTGTTTAAATGGAGAAACCCTGAGTCTGTAAGCGACTTCATCATCTAAGAGACAGGCCACACTAACTTCAATCTCTAATGTCAGCATCACCTGTCCCTACTAGCTACTGTCAGTCTGACCTATTTTTATTTTTAATATATTTATGGCCAATGTCTGGATCACCACAAATATTCCGTTCAGGATATCTTCCCCAGCTACTGTTTGGTTTTTAACAAGGTTTACAGCACTGTCAGTTGGGTAGGTAAGTCCAGAACAGCGAGAGGTATTTGTGTACCCTTTGATGTCACCGGGCAGGGACATCAAATAACTCAGGCCAGATCCCACATGAGGCAGGCAGTCAGACATTGTAGTGTAACAAGAATCATCTGTCGGAGTCCTCCAGGTATTTGAATGTGGGTGTTTCACACATTTTTTTTCTACAAATGAGTGTAGTCCTTTGACAAAATGGCTACCTCTGGATATTATTCCATGCAATGATTCCTATGACTCAACACCACCTCAGCTCCATGTGTTCAAAGTACTCAAAACTCATATTTATTCTGATTTATTCTTCACCTTATGCTGGCACCTTATGGGAAACACACACGTCACAAAATGAAAAATAAAAGGACAACAAAATGCTGACAACACATGCCATCAACTCAATACTCCAATAAGTATCAATGTATTTAACCAATGACACAAAATCAGACCATTTCATGAGGATTAAGTCAAGAATGTTACATCAAGAACACAAGCGAGGTTCCAGAAGAAGTAATTTCAGACAGAGTATCCAGTGACATCCAAAACACAACATCAGAATAGTGACAGAAAAATCTTTATTCAGGAGGCAGAAATCTTAAACAGGTTATCTAATGATACACATGAGATAATATCAAAATATCCTCAGAGAAAGGATTCTCATTTTTCTGACCTTTCCTATTTGTGCTTTTTAATGCATCTGTAACCTAATTAGCCATAAATATATTTAATAATAACCAGTCAAAGGTTGTGTTGACTTTGCTAACATTGCGGTGCATGTTTATTTTTCTTAAATCCCCACAGTGGAAAATGGCAGATAGACCAGTGTATGTGTGTGTGTGTGAGAGAGAGAGAGAAACGCATACCCTTAGGAGAAGAATTCCTGTTGTCCTCTGGGAATTGTAGAATGGACCTCCAACCAGGAATCTGGCCATTCCTTGGCTGGACATGGACCATATGATTTCCACATGTTTGAGGTGGACACTCGAGGTGTCTTTGCAAAAAGGGAATTGCTTTCTCAGGTCTCGTAGATCTAGCCGAGATACTAGGGCCATAAACTGATTATTATGCAGCAGATAAAACATAAATACACCAGTGAGTCACCTTACGGCACGTTTGTCTACAGAAGGCTGAGGTTAACAGATGCTGCCCGGCAGCCATCTGCAACTCTATGAATTAATTTCCATGGTATAATGCAGGTACCCATACAACAAATACAAACAGTGCTCATAAGCTCGACCACTCAAGAGAGGTTTCATTTCAATATAAACTAGAAAAAGTTCACCTGGTCCTAAGCTCTTCAAGAGCAAGAGAGAATTGCCATGCTGACTCTAACTGGGGAAACCAAGGGCCTCCTTTATTAAAGTGCGCATAGAACAGTTCCTAAACGTGTGTGTACGAATCTCTGCAAAGTCGGTATTTATCACTCATGCATACGAACAGCCGCACAAAGTGAACGCTGAAAAATCTCACACATTCTAAATGTCACTGTGCATACACAGCAAGACTAATTTAAACAAAGAAATTCTCCCAATGAACCATATTTGGGCATAAAACTGATTGTGCTGCAGAAACCTGTAAAGAAACATATACCCGCATACCCAGAGGTGGGTACAGGTGTCACAGGCAGTTAATGCTGTCTAATATACACACAGCATTCCACAGCAAAAATGTATAAATAAAAAATCACGTCACTTTATAATAAAAAGAAATTTCATTTATATTTTTTAATAATAAGCCGGACTGCACTACGAAATCAAAACATGAGCACGGTAGCTAAGAATGGGAGCTGAGAAATGCGTTATTATACCGTGAGTTTAGCGCAGTACAGGTTAGGCCTGGCGGTATGGCTGAGAAATGCGTTATTATAACGTGAGTTTAGCGCAGTACAGGTTAGGCCTGGCGGTATGGCTGAGAAAGAATATCTCAATATATGAAATTGACCATTTTCTGAATCCACTTATCCTTCCAGGTCCAGAGCCTATGGGAACGAGGCAGGGAACAACCAAAGACAGGGCAACAGTGCTACTCACTGCACCACCATGTCACCCCAACAATCAGATTGTTCGGTTAAATGCATATATTCAAAATAAGACATTAACATTTTTAGGGTTGTTTTGTCCTTCTGCTTAGGGGCGTAGATTTAGGGTGGACGGAGGGGACGTGTCCCCACCAATATCCTCCGACCATTGAAATGTCCCCACCAATAATTTAATCCATTTAGTCATAGGTCCCCACCAATGTCCAGAACAAATCTACGCCCTTGCTTCTGCTGAACTGTTTCATATGAGCCAAAATGATTTTTTAAATGAATTACTAGTTTTCTAAATAGGAGTGCCTGAAATTCTAATACAGGTCCTGTATCTGCATAATATCTGCTTTTTGTGGCACAAGTTAGATATGGGCAGTGGGTTGGCTAGCAGCACCTCCCATCCTTCTGCACTTGTTAAACTAAGCAATACACCTGTTAACATCCTACTATCTTCACATTCAGGCATTGCTTGATCTGTGTATATTATTTATTAGGAGGGGGGGGGATTTATTCGGTTACAAGTTGCGATTCTTCAAGGTAGTGATTTTAATAGCGCCATTAAAGTTAAAGCCACAACTAACCGCACGTGTATGAAATGTAAACTTTCATTCAATATTCATTCTTACCTCTTCCCTGAATACTAAGAGTTTCTTAACAAATTGAACTATTTACACCTTTTTAAGACTCTTCCCTTGGGTTTTACCTCACCCTGTTTCTTGGGTTTTTTTTGAGGGCACTCATTGCCAGTTGAAACACTTTTCACACTACAGGATTTATCGTTGCTGACAGGTCCAGATATTTAGCCTGCTAGATACCTGATGGGCATCTGCGATGCATCAGCGACTTGTCTGGCCACGCCTGTAAACTAATAGTGATTGTTGATTTGCCAGTACCAAGTGAATACCGCCTCAAACCTGGGGTTTTTGTTGGTGATCGCAATCAACTACTCTCTCTCTGGTGTTGCCGTAATTTATTCGGAAGCTAAAATGTTCCCAAACTACTGATTTAAGTGATGTGGAAGGGTCTTTGAGCTCTCTAGCACTAGCTATAACCAAGTCAAAGCCACGATTAGCACAGCATTTTGCGTGTTGAATGTTCCACTTATGAATTTAGATTTCACTGGTGTCAAGAAATGTATCAATTTATTTCATTGCACATTCCAAACTTAGATTGTTGTAACTGAAAGGCACACGATGAATATGTGTAGCGTTACAGCCCTTGTCTGTACCTTAAAACTGATTTGAAATGCTCTTCAACAAAATCTGTTTAAAAATTGCAATATATATGGAATTGGCAAATGCATATCGATATATGGATTTGGGAGGCCACTGCGATTCCCACCCCTATTATTGAATAAGAACCTCAGACACATATACGATATATGACTTGATCAGACATTTTGTGACAGTGATATATTATCTCTTTTGCGGAATATTATTTATTATTTCTTCTATATACCCTTATAGAAATGATACCTGCCTAAAAATATTTTCCGTGCACATACCTAGATCATTCTATTTTTCAATGTGTCAATTGTGATAGTTAAGTGGGAGTTTCCTGTACGTTTCCTATGGACTGATTGGTTTGTGCGTACGCATAGTCGGGAGTGTTCGTAAATATATGCACATTTCTACACACAGGAAAAAATTGGTAAATGCAATTCTATGTGTAAAAATATGCGCATGCATGATTAACACAAAATTCTGTGTGTACGCACAGCTGATAAGGGAGACTCCAGGTGTGGGTAGGGAGTACAGTGAAGGACTTGTTAGTGGACGATTACACTATAATCAGAAGGTCAGTGTTCTACAAAGGTGAACTTCAGTCCGGAGCACCCTCATGCGTTTGCCTTGCTTTCTGGACTGCTGCACAGGTTGGGTGTACAGCTTAAAAACAATGCAGCCTTAGACCATGGTTTTGAGGCTAGCTAGAGGCCAACCTCTACTAGTTCCCCAGTGTTTGCTATTTCTCTATCTTAGTTTTCTTGTCCGTGGTTTGCCCTGTTTGTTCTGGTTCTGTTTTGATTCTTTTTTATCCCTATGTATGGTTACGTTTCCTAGTTTTGACGTTCTGTTTTGTTCAGTGCCTGCTATTATCAGTTAACTCCACCTATCCATTCTTTGTCCTGTGTCTCTGCTGATTAGTTATCTTGGGTACGTTCCACTCCTGCTCCCTCGTTAGCCCAGTTACTTTGGTGTATTTAAGTACCTGCCCGGCGCTGTTCTTTAGTCATTACGTGCTTTGTCCTAGGTGCTGGTTGTGCTGTTCCTTTGCCTGTTCTTGCTCCCGGTATCGCCTTATTGCTTTGCCCTAGGTGCTGGTTGTGCTGTTCCCTTGCCTGTTCTTGCTCCCGGTATCGCCTTATTGCTTTGCCCTAGGTGCTGGTTGTGCTGCTCCCTTGCCTGTTCTTGCTCCCGGTATCGCCTTATTGCTTTGCCCTAGGTGCTGGTTGTGCTGCTCCCTTGCCTGTTCTTGCTCCCGGTATCGCCTTATTGCTTGACCTTGTTTCCTTTTTGTTTCTTGTAGTTAGTCCTGGTTAGTTCCATTTCCCTGGTTGTGTTATCAGTTTCTTAGCTCTTATTTTTTCCCTTGTTTATTTTGACCCCCCCCCAAATCCTTTGGTTGTGTTGTTTTTCTCCTGTATGCTCTGTTTGCTTAATAAACCCCTGTTATCTCATCCCATGGATCGTCATGCTTTTTCCGCCTGCACCACGCCACGCAACGCCACGCAACGCCACGCCGCGCCACAACACGCCACGCAACGCCGTGCCACGCCACTCAACGCCATGCAATGCTGCGGACACCCTGAGGACACCCTGCGAAGGAGGACAGTCCATCACAAGGCACACATTCACATGTACAATCACACATATTTTTTGGAGGATAATGCAGCATCGTGTGGAACCCACGTGAACGGGGGATGGACATGCAAACATCAAACATACGGCTGAAATCAAACCACAGGCTGGTATGTGTGAGGCCACAGTGATACCCAGCATGCTAAAGAGACAGAGATGCAAAGTGGACATAATGATAATAATTCCCGTCATTGTACAGATCTATACACCTTTAACAGCATCATTTGTTATTGTGTAGATACAATTTTGGCACAATCAAGTCCAACATTTTGAACTATACAGAAAATGGGGACAACTACACAGGAAATTGCCCGTCCCAATGGTCTAATTACCACAGAGTTAGTCTTGCTGCTGTAGTGAATTGTATTATTCCAACTATATTTTGTTTTAAAGCCTTGTCATTGCTTCCGAACTCAGACAAGCATTTAATGAGCTCAGGGAGTTTTTATTCGATGGACTGGATCCAAAGCAAAATGCATTAGCATTTTCGTGCACCTGACACACTAAATGCATGTCGATGACTTCTGCCATGTGCACGTACACTTCGACCTGTGCCTAAGGGTGCCTGTAAAACACCCACAGCAAGAACACCAACTGTATAAACACCCAACAGTGAATGCAAACATGGTGATGAAGGCCGGGTCCTTGTTTACTGAGCATCTGTGCTCCCCGTGGATTTCTACAAACTTCCCGTATGATGCTAGTACCCGTAAAATCCAGGCCCGGAATGGGGCTGCTGACACAAAAAATGCTGGCGACTGCATGCAAAGGAGAGTGTGAAATAGCCTGTGTGCAGCAAATCCAGGGAGACACCGGAAAATGTGACAGCGATGCCTCTCCGTGGCGCCTACAGCTCGACAGGGAGCGTGGAAACTGCAAAGCAGGGAACCCGAGATAGGCTTACAAGCAGCATATTTAAAAGGGCATTCTGAAAAATGTCTGGACCTCTATTCTGCTATTTTAAAGGACACAAAGGGCTATGAAAATGCACTGGTACGTCTTGCATCAATTCCCATAATGCCTTGCTGTCCCGGAGGCACTATGGGGTCAGTTAAGGAGCTTTAGCCATGATAAACACTGAAGGCAGTTATACAACTGAAACAAAAGACAGAGTCGTAATGGTTGCACAAGACACAACGACCAGTTCAAAATGCAGACTGCCAAAGAACAACAATGGTCAGGAAATGAAGAAATCCCATTAATTCCTTCATAAGCATGTTCTGTTTGTAAGTCAGCTCCCCCTGCCCTAAGGAAGGGTCACGTCGGTCCAGCTTTCTGAGAGGAAATCATACACATACATTCGGCTCTCTCTACAGTAAATATACGGTATTTTGCATTTTTAAAAGACACTACAGGTATCATCCATCCATCTAGCAAGCTCTTTTTCAGTACAGGATCACGGAGAGCCTTGAGCCTATCCAGGCAGCACAGGGCACCTGGCAGGGCTCCAGTCCCGATGTGTCACCCGCCCCATACAATCACACACCAAGTCACATGCTTTTTTTGAGATACCAATTAGCCCCACCCCCTATTTTTTGAAACTACGGGGGGAAACATGGAGAAAGTGCAAACCCCAACAAAGTTGGGATTCAAGCCACTAAAGCTGGAGTAAAATTTAGCACTTTACCATGAGATATATGTGCAGAGGGTGCATGCTCTGAACATCGTTAGCTGGAGGTGCCCTGGGAGACTAGAGAAACGCTGCTCACCGCTACTCCAGGCATGGTCTGCCTCCTCAGGGAACATCTCAGATGTCTTACAGCAGTCTCAGGTATGCCGTGTGACTGGTCGCGCTCTATGAATAGCACTGGGACTAGGCTGCTATCTTAGACCACAGGCTAAGGCAAAGAGGCTAAGGAGTAAGGGACTGACAGCAACCTGCCTGGAGATTCTCAGTCGCAACCTCACAGTGAGGATGGAGATGAGATTGCTACGTGAGGCGTTCGCAGAAGGCTAGCCTGATCTTTCATTTCCTTTTAATACTGGGTGTTATAGAGGTGTGGGTGGCCTAGTGGGTAGCGTCGCTACTTGACACCTCCATGGTGAAGTGTCTGAATCCTGCCCCGGGCTCTAAGTGTGCATGTTTCTTCTGTGTTTGCACAGGTTACCTCCTGCAGTCCAGAAGCAGGTAATTAGGTGAAATGGTGTGCATGTTCCTGGCTTTGGGCTGGGGTAGATGGTCCCCATTTATGGGCCCTAAGCTTCCTGGGATAGGCTCCAGGTTCACGATGACCCTGTTCTGTGTAAGAGTGGAAATTGGATAGATTATTATCTAGCTGCTCATTGTCATCCATAACAATACAGAGCTAACATTATACAGCTGATCGTTTTGCTGAAGCCAGAGTTTCATACCTAATCAAGGGTATGAAAAAATTGTCTGCTACTGTAGGTTACTCTTGATAGACACCTGAAACATGTTAAATTAATAACAAAGTAGATCCCAAAAGAGACTTAATTATTAGGTGATGCAGCCGCTGTATGTTTAGCTGTAAAAATGGGAGCAGAAGGGAGGCGCAGAACCCAGCTGGACAGACTGAAACTCGACATACGGGTTGAAAAAAGGCAAAAAGCTCACTTAGCAAGAAAAAACAAACAAAAACTGGAGCTTGTGTGGCAAGCTGTGGCCGTGCAGCCGAAAGGCTGCCATGCCTGCCGCTCGCAAAAACAAAACTGCATTTTGATGCAAGTGATGTCAAGAAGGCCGTTTTGTTCGACGACTCTGTCAAAGGTTCACCAGGATCACACAGCGGCTGCCTCGGTCCCGTTTGTTTTAAGATGTCCGGGCCACGTTACGCGCGCTACATCGGCACAGTTAGAGCATCCAAAGCCGCTTACACTGTTTGCCCATTTGCACAGCTGGAAACCCAAATGCAGAGGCTCGGATTTAAGCACAACGGAATAGAGGAAAACACAGCGGAGACGTGAACAAACAACCTATAGATGACAAATCCGAGATCTTAACAACTGTCTACTGAGAGAGAATGATCCTCCAACCTTCTTACGGAATGTAAGAAGGTTGGGGGTTCAGCTGGAGCTGAATTTTGTGCTTAATATTCTCAAAACACACATCAAAGAAATCTGTATGGAAATATACTGCAATGAGCCCAACACTAACTTTATAAATACTATATATATATACTTTATATAAAAAAGAATTTAAAGGACAAAAAGGAGATACAATAAGATGATAATAAGATGAGCGGGGGAAGAGAAGCGACAGACTATCCAGGGAGTCAATGGAAAATGGGAAGGGAAAGCAGAAGGGTCATAAGGGCCGATCTCCTCTGACCTACCACATGGTCCTGCCTGGTGAGTGGGCGGGACATGTGCAATTTGTTCCAATCAACCGCATGCTTACCACAGAGAAGCAGGTGTGGGAAGGAGAGAGAGGAGCGGGCCTGCATTTCAGAAAGCATGGTCTCTTCACAGGGGACACTTCAGCCCTGTGCATAGCAACACGCCCTGCCTGGAGGCCAATAGTACATTTTCTCTTACTTCAATGTGGCCAATAGGAACTCACCAGGGTCTCCTTGGCTCTGCCTATTACATATGGGCATCAGGTTCCATATGCCCAAAATGCACAGCATCCTTCACCCAAATGTGACACCTAGAAAGTGATCTGAATCACTGCTGCAAATTTTTTTAAATGAAACCATTCCCTGGAAACAGAATTCTTTGATGCAAACCCTGGAAATAGCTTTTCTTTAAAAAGATCCATCTCAAAAAACAGATCAATTATTTTCCTCAAGAAAATCCATCCATCTTCTAAGAGCTGATCTCCGACGGGACGACCTGGAGCCCGCAGCAGATAGCACAGGGTAAAAGGCTGAGATGCACCTTGGATGGTATGCCAAGTTAGAGACCATAATTAGCCACTAAGGAGGCTCTGGAGGGGAGAATTCCACACACACTGAGGTGGGCTATATTCAACTGCCCAACCTTGCAGGTGCATGGAAACAGTGTTACTTTTTACATCACCACCTCCTTTAAGCAAATATGCTTAAAATGAGTCTATTTCCTTAAATCCTGAAAGGCCCCAAGACGAGAAGGAATGGGTAGCCTGGCGATGTGCATATCTCAGCCATGAAAGTTCTGTGAGCCCTGCTGGCTAATGGTCAGCTTTGGAAAGGGGTGCTCAAGACTAAGGGGAACACTTCTTAATGCTTCATTCCCATGACTCATATCACCCTCCACACTAGAGCCCTGCGCGGGACTGATTTTTTCATCCCGCTCCCGCTGAATTTCTGACCATTACCGCCCGCCCCCGATGTCCGTCTCTGTCCAATCCCGCCCGCACCCGCAATATTTCTGTCCAATCCCGTCTGCTTCCGCAGACACATTAACGCATAT
>JAODKN010000063.1:15654305-15666891 GCA_026774425.1 Petrocephalus zakoni
TTTGGGTTTATTTTTATTAAAAAAATGTTGAATGTCCCACTTGCCATTTTTGATACGGGTAATTTGTATCTTTTTTTACATCTTATTAACCAAACACCCCCCCCCCCCCCACCCCACCAAGATAAACTTCTCACATATCCTAAACATTGTAATCATTCTCCGGATTTAGTGATTTCAGCGTACAATAGGCAATAATAACACAACCGCAAACACAAACGGCTAAATGTAATTAGCCAGAGCTGCAGAGGCCCAAAAGAAGGCTCATGTTTCCTCCTCCCCACAGCCTGCCTTATTCTGGGGGGATCGTTTATGTAATTATATGGTCAGGGGAGGAATTAGGCCAGTGTGTGCCCATTTATACAGCCCAAACCAGAAAGCAGTGCTGAACGCCTTTATTTGAGAGCCTGAGAGGTAGCTACCGACCTAACCAGATGGATCTCTTTGCTCTGTATGAAACCAAAATGGCCGCAATTCCAGCTCTCTGCCCACATACAGCGGGCAGACGACTTTCAGCGGCATAGTAGCGTAGGACCCAGAACCGGAAACCAGTTGAAACAGATAGCGACAGGGGTTCTGCTACAGTACCGTTGAGAAGCCACCGAAGCTAACATTCAGCCGGGTTGCAAGTGCTTATGCTGGATAGGGTCTGGTTAGAGCCTATCCCAGGAAGCATAGAGTACAGAACAGATGCCTGCATACACACCGGCCCTTTGCGGATAAGACTGCCCACCCCTGGAATAGTGCTATCCACTGAGCCACCAGGCCATCCTATAGTATATATAAACACCCGTAAAATGTTTACGTATATGACATCGGCCCATCGACAGACCAGGTGACATCTAAGGTGGGAAATCTCCGGGTTGCAGAACCAGGGCACAATTAGTCATAAGCATTAATGCTAACAGTTCATCTTATTACTAGATATAAAGGGTTGAGTTTGAGGGGGAAAGGAGTGCACATTTTGGAGTTTTCAGAGTTCTGACCTGAATATGTGCTTAAATATAATGGATGTTTCTGTCAGATAATCATGCGTCCATTTAAATACCTCACTGCTTCTGTCCATTCATTCAGTGGGGGAGAAATATAGATTGGAAGCAGGGACTGTTTTTCCAGTTTCGATGTCATGAATTGTGCAGGGAAAAAAGCGAAAAACGCCAAGAATGTGGGGGGCGTGAACTATTTTTAAGCACAGAGGCAGTAATGGAAAGTGGTATGGAAGCCGACCTCAATCAGGCAGAGGGGACAATTACCCAGAGTGCAATAGAACACAGATACCCAATCAAAACATTCCAGTTCGCCTACCTCCGACTCTGGTCCTGGGCGGCTCAGCCGTACAAGCCATATGAAAATGTTTTACATGAAATTACTATTTCTTTCTTTTTGCTGGAGAGCTGAAGAAAATTGGTGTAATACAGCTACCTGCTAACGCTCCTTAGAGTTTTATTGTCAAAAAAATTTTGTTGCAAACAGTAAAACACAACCCACTAAAGCATAACCAAGATGCAAAATGAAACGCAATGCAGGAAAACAGATACAATATGATTTGTGTTTCAAATGATAACAAACCACAGGTATTTTGTTTGGCTGCACGATTACTGTGGCTGCACTTATAAAACTCACTGTCCATCTGTCACAACGCTGTCACTCTAGGACAGGGATCACAGCCCGCTTGGTAATTGAGGACAGGGATTAAACAAGCTGTCACCTGATACTAAATTACCTGCCTTAATAAACAGGCAGGTGAGGCACAACAGGACAACATGACAGCCCTGGGGTTAACAATGTAAAATTAGACTAAATCAATGGCTGTGGTGTCCAGTCTGAAACCTCTGTGTCTCGCGGTCTGCACCCCGTGGGGGGCATACGCTTTCACCCCACCACAAGTAGATCCCCTTCCAATTTGTTATTCTCATATTTATGAAAATGCTAATTTCTCATTCGTTAAATGTGCCCTCCTCCCTGATACGCAGCTCGAGAGGAGTGAAGACTCATGTACAGCAACACCCCCTCAAAATCACTGCAGTCTACGGTAGCAAAGGCTTAGTGGGGTATGTCCCCCCCCCCCACAGGCCTATTGGACATCCAGCTGACAGATATGGTGTTGCACAGCAGAGACTCTTGTTCTTTTTAGCTTTATGACACAGGCAGTGAGCAAACGTGACATATGCCTGGGGGGTGTTGTGGGGTGGTTAGGCCCCTGGCGATGTGTTGTGGGGGGGGGGTCCAAAAGTGGGGAGGGGTTGCAAACGTGGCGGGCGTACTCACTGAGCTCGGCGATGCTCCCCACGCGTGTGGCCAGCAGGCACTGCTCCATGGTGCGCAGCTCCGACTGGCCGAACACATCGCTGGCCTTGCCGCCTCGCTGCTGGTCTCGGGGTAGGCTGAGGCTGTCTGGCAGACCGAGGACCCCTGCAGAGGAACGGCACACAAATCAGCGCCGTCACTTACAGCCCGTGTCCGTGGATGACTCATAATAACGATTGGGCAGTTTTCTCAGATGTTGTTAATCGCAGGAGGCCACAAAATCACATTGTTAAAAGGAAGGAAATGATGCTTAATTTGCCATTTGTACAAGCTAAGGTAGAGGTACATTGGAATGCTGCTTTGCACATATCCCATCATGCTCTCCTTTGCGACAAACACACACATATATTCACATATCCCATTATGCTCTCCTTTGCGACAAACACACATTTATATTCACATATCCCATCATGCTCTCCTTTGCGACATACATACACATAAATACTGTTCAGAGTGAAGCTTGGGGTCTGAGCACAAAGCCAGGCCATTTATCGAGCACCCCTGGGGCACCTTGGGGGGGGCAGCCTTACTAATGTGCCCAGCTGACATGTAACTATTCTGCTTAGACCACACATGCATAAAACATATTACTTTGAGGCCTCCTAGCAATACTCTAGCCTTTATATAAACTGAATCTCTGGTACCTGGAACTGGAACACTCATTACTCTGTTAGCTGGTTTAGTCGAAGTTTTTTTTTTTCAGTCTTAGCTTTGTTGTGAGAAACCTTCTGCCAAAACAACGGTAAGTTATGTTATCAACTCAGCACCTCCGCGCCTTAGACTGAAAGCCTAAGATCTGATGACAGACCTCCTTTGTTGCGAAAGACGGGAAGGGAGGAGAAACAGATTAGACCCTGGAGGAGGGCAAGGCTGAAGCCACCTGTTACCTCTAATGAGTTTCCACAGCAGAAGACGGCACTCCCTAACCGGGGTGTGATAACACAGGGAACATGGTGTCCCTATTGGTAGATTGAAGCGGAGCTCAAAATCAATGGGTTCCAGATAGTTCTGACGACCCATGGCCCATTACCTTCATACATTCCAGAACAAGGCCATCAGCACTTAGGCTAAACATATGCACCACCATCCCCCCCCCCCCCCCAGATTTGGACACATCATTGCCCTCCCACACGCCTCCTAACAGAACTCATTTAATCTGCCCGCTGGTCAAATGCATCCCTCGATAATCAGGAGATTGACGGCCGCAGTCCCGTTTGCGTATTTGCATGATGCGGTCATGTGACGCCGCCGGCCCGCAAGGTGCGAGACTCGCCGTGAAGGCTGGCCGGATCCCCGCACGCAGCCCCGGAGTCAGGCGTAAGCACGTAGGCTGACTCACCACGCCTCACTTCCTTACACGGCAGGGAATGTGACACAGACAACCAGGGAATATCCACTTCCAGCTTATAAAAGCCTACATATACTGTATTTCAGTTTAGGCTCAAAAACAGAAAGAATTCCTTTTTATGCCCAGTAGGCTATTTATGCATAATCAAAGCCAGAGAAAGTTCTCAGTCCTAGGTGGGATGCGCTGCAGCCTCACACCTCCAGGGCTGTAGGTTTTACCATGCAGGTAGTCCGTGAGTAGGTTTTCCGAGTACGTGCCAAGGCAAACTGGCATCTGCCTGCCTGCGGCGCGCGTGATTGACCGCGCGCCCAGCGACGGACTGACAGCCGCTCTGGGGGGGCCTCCACCTGCTTCACGCCCCACGCTTACTGGTCACATGCTGCACTGTAGCCCTCTGCAGGAGGGGCGGCTATGAGAGATGGCTGTGTGTGGCTGCACTGCGGTCATAATGTTGACTGATTACTACAGGCCTGCTCCGCAGACAGTATCGCTACACGCGCTACGGCACCGCAGTAACGGCGAGTCTCTCGCGCCGATGCTGACGAGAGTGAGGGGGGAGCAGACCCGGTGATGGCCACTCTATCACGGGGCCCCCGACATGCAGGAATGCCGCTGAGGCTCTTCCCGGAACCGCTAGAGCATGACATCAGTACGGGCAAAAAGAATAAGCAGAGAGGAGATTTCCAGCTGACCAGCTGAAAATGAAGATTCTTCTCAAGGTCACAGGTCTGTCTCGGCTGATTCCGCTAAGCTTTCAGTTCTGGGTTTGAATATGGATATTAAGGATGTGTCACAGAGCGAAAAGGGCTTAAACCCCTAACACCAGGGTTATGCTGTGGCGCACTGGAGCGATTTTCTATATTCAATGCTGCCCCTTCCAAGAAAATGCCAGAAGGAAATTAAATAATTTCCTATATTTGGCTTTATTCTCAGGGGGAAAAAAAAGGCAAATTATTTAAAGAGGTCATTTTTGATTTGCCTGGACAATAAAACCCATTAAGAAAATTGGATTTTGTTTTTTTAAACCATTGTAAGCCCCCTTAATCATTAGCTCTGCATTATTCATGATTGCTAAAACAGACAATGAAAAATGAATGTCAGATCCCCTTCAAGCCCTCCTTCAACACCCCAATGTTCTGACTTCCTTCTTCTAGGTCACAGACGGCCACTGGAACTCTACTTCTGATCCATGAGTAGGCAACATTCCATGTCTGTCACATGCTAGGCATTAGCAAGAACACGCATCCAGAAACTCGTCTGGTCAGCGCTGAAGAGGAACCATGGCTGAGGGGTGGGGGGAGGCTTAAACTAAGTGGGAGCCAAAACCACCCTGCCAGAAACGTTTAGGTATAAATAATGCATGCGGCATATTGACTGTTCCCGGATCTTTAAAGAGCCACCAATGACAGTTTTGGATTTGAAAGAGATGATGAGATGTACAGTAGAGAATGTGGGTAGAAACTGTCTCCTGGTGGCTTTTCTCAGATGGTCAACAATAACGATCGTACCTCTGGAGCCTTCTCCTGAAGGTGGCCTTCTGGACCTGGAAGCTTCTGAACGGTCGGGAGAGTGGGTGTATTTTGGTTCCAATATACAGTTGCTCTACAGTATTACAGTTGTACTTAAACTTCCGCAACATGCCATTTCCATCCTAGAATAGCAGCTTCTCTATTTCACAGAAAGCTAATCATCGTTATAAGTTACAGCATAGCAGGGTACTACATTGTACCTCAACTTCTAGGCAAAAGCACAATTAAATTATCGCCAAGTCAGTCCTTAGTTACGCCACTCTGAAATACTTGAATCAAATGAGCTAATATTACTTAAAAGCACTAAGTAACGTATTAACACGAAAGACCATAAACTGGATATTTACAACATGGAGCTTTGCGGAGGGTTAATGCTACACAGTAACAGGGTTCATTGACAATAAGGTTTATAATGCTTATTCAGTAACCACACGATTTCCATCTGCCTCTAGCTAAGATAGTGCATCACTTTGATACACAACTCAAAGCACCTTCTAAATTGTGAATGATGCAATAAGGGGGAGCCGCTGAAAGCGGATGAAAGCTGTGAAGCTGTGCTTTCAGGCAGGCCGCCCAAATTTGCTTGGAGAGACACAGGCAACGCGTGATGCCTGACACGGCCGCGGGGGCATGCGCACCTTCCCAACGCCTTCTGTGGGGCAACGGTTACAGAACGTGGACAAAATCAAGATCCCTCCCGTAGCTTCACTCAAGACGCTAAAGAAGTCACTGGTAGGAAGTGCTAGGTCATCTCACCAGGCTGTGCTGGGCTCTAGACAATGTCAAACAAAAACTGGCTTCACCACATCTTTCAGACGTGCCTCTGTTTGTCAGGACAGTACTTAGCAGAGAACAGTCCTCTTAGCAGAGCACATGATTAAGGAAGAGGCTTATGAGAAGAGAAGCAGGGGCAGAGGAATGAGATGTGACGAGGATAGGGGGGCATGGATAGGCTCCGACAAAGACACAGCGGCGGGCCGTTTTGTGAGACGAGCGGGTCAGCATGTTCAGACTACGCTCAGGAATACCAGGTGACCATTTTCATCAGTACAACAAAGACTATGACCTCTAATAGTTTGTAAGCTAGCTAATATTAAAGCAACGTGTCACATAACTCTAAGGCAGATAGCAAGATGAAAAATGTATTAAACAAGTAATATATTTGTTTGACCCACTATATTAATAAAAAGAGGCTTTTATAAAATATTCAGAACTATGTAGTAGTGGCAAAAAAGCTAGTTTTCGATTAGTATTTATGTCAAGATTCACTGATGCTTTAAGTGGATTGATGGTTTGGTCTATTAATTTTGAAAAGATTCTGGTCTTGGCGGATTATGGCAATTATACTGTACCTTACAGACATGCATTGCTGGTCCAGAGATGTTCTAAAGACTGCCTTGACAAACAAGTATTTGAAAATACTACTGATGTTTTTATGAATCCTGTAAATTTTAATGATAAAAGAACAGAATTCTCCAGGAGGTCACACTGCTGCCTCACACCTCCAGGGGCGCGGCTTTGGATCCAAAGTCATTTGGTCTTCACTAAGGCCTGTGGGATGTGATGTGGCTATGGTGGGCAGTGATCACCTAGTCGGATCATCCATCCAACCTACAGACGGACCAAACTTAATCGTATCTGTAGTAATCACGAAATTGATAACATTGACTGCAGTAACGCCCCCCCAGTTGGCACCATCCCACACATCTGAACACAGGTGCCGACCCAACATATCCAAAATCCCAGTACTTGATGGTCTCCTGGAAACACCTCTGCCATGAAACTGCCTGGTATGTATATATGCTGTGTGACCACCCGGGGTGTCGGGGTGTGTCACCCCCCCTCCCCCCCCAACCAGGAAGAGTAGCAGCTAAGATGATTGGGCAGATAAACTGAAAATCACACCTTTGGGACAAAATCCAGTGTTTTAACCACAGAATACTGAACAGAGTAACAACATCACCAGCTAGACTAATTATAAAGTAATATATTTCGCGATGACTTCAGTTGACCTCCACAGAGAATGTGTGTCTCTTCCTTCTTCAGCTGCGTATATATTTATTGCTGCTTTGCCTGTGCCGTGGTAAATCCCAGCCCATCTCTAAGGCTGCTCCACACAGAATGGACGGCACGGAGGAGGCAGTGCCTGGAGCCTGTCCCAGGAAGCTGGAGGACATCCTGGTGTTACTGGTAACTTTCATAAAAATGACACTGAAGCACAATTTCTACAGCATGATCATCAATAACCCACAAACACACGCGCGTGCACACACAGGCATGCACACACAGGCATGCACACACAGGCATGCACACACAGGCATGCACACACGATGTTCCAACCACCTCTTCAGTCACTTGTTCTGCCGAAACATGTAACAGCCCATGATTCTCACATTCATGTAAGCGCCAACACAACCCGTAAGCAATATGGAGACAGAGGTGCCCCCCCGACTACGGTTTTCTGAGGATGTGCTGCAGTAATGCCTGATGCATCCAAAGAGCTTTAGCTTTAATTAGTAAAATTAAACTCTGATTCAGTAAATGCGGAAGAGACACACTGGAAACCGGTTAAGGTCCAGATTATGTTTTTCTTTTTCCTTAACATTCTAAGGTCTTTTTTTTTTTTTCAACAGAGAGACTTGCTTGGAATTTTAAAATCAAGTCGCCATGACAACAGCAGCAAGTTGCACCATGGCTCTACTACTGCAGGAGAGAGGCAGGTGCAGTGTGCTTTGGATCCACCCCGTACAGGATTCTGGAGCAGCCTGCTTTCACACCACAATGGGCCAGGCCCCCGCCCGACACTGACATGAAATCACACAAAGTGTATTTTTCAAACATTTACTTTAAGGTGATTAAGGGTCAATGCACTGAAAAATTCTGGGATACACTCCAGATTGAGACATTTGGTCCAGGAGATCAGTATGTTTAATGGTACAGTATAATATAGTTTCTCTAGAAATCATTAGGAAAAAGGACCAAATTAATGAATGGGTGACTCATTCTTATAGGTAACAAGATGAGAATCTAGAAATGATCCTGAGATATTACTAATGGCATTTCAGCAGGTAGAAAACTTGAAGGCCGTGGTTTTGGCTGCGTAAGCAGACGGCAGCGAGTTGGTACCCCTGGGTGCGGTGGGGCCACTGCTCCTCTGGGAGACAGAGGCATAGGCATGCATAAGCTGGCTGCGCAGACAACTGATGAAATGCTGGAATTTCTCTGGTTTCTGGGGTTTTCGGTCTCAAGGGATCTGCTCCAATGGCCTGTGTAGGAGACGTCTAAAATCCTAAACTTAGGACCATGATGTTAAACAAACACTGCCATCCCAGCCATGGTAGCAGCATATAGTGATTTGAGGGCCTGCTAGTCTTAAATAACCTTCTAACTATGCAAAATTTGCTCTTAAGAGAAGCTTGTCGTTTGAGGTTGAAGGCAAGGACCGAGCTTTGCCCGCTGAAATTGTAAAACAACGTCTGACCACCTTTTCGTGGGTATATCTGCTCGGAAGGCAGTTCCTTCTTACAGAGCCTTAAAATCTGATACTTTACCCAAATTTCCCACATAGCTATAACATTACAGCATCCATCCCGGTTAAGAACCCTTCCCAGGAGGACAACAGGGGTTATTCTTAGGCCCAAAAACCCAGTTCCTGAGCAAAATGTCAACTGCGGTCAAGTTTATTGTCATTCAATTGCGTATCCCAGAGGACCTCATTGACATGCGGCTGCAGAGACTTTCCGGGTTTGAAATTCTAGTGAAAAATGAGTGTAAACCATAACCTATGGGCAGATCGTTACAGTGTACGTTTTTTGATCATGTATCGCATAGCCTCTTCCAGAAACCTCTATGTAATTTCCATTAAATACCCAGCAATACAAGAACTAGTTAAAAAAAAAATCTATTAATTCATCGGAACTGCAGGAAGATATAACTTCAGGGTGGCAATCAGAGATTTTGATTGGACATCAAGAATGAATGAATGAACGAATGAAACTTTTATTGTCACTATACATTCAATACAATGAAACACTGTACCGAAACACTTTTTATCAGTGCTCATGCATGAGAAACATCTAGTAGATATTTATATTTGCTAACATTTTCATAGTATACAGCTTTATACATAACAGCTGAAATAAAAGAACGGAAAAAGTCTTTTGACTGGTACGGAAGGGAACGAGGAAAGGAGAATCCCAGCTTGCCCTTGGAGCCAGCCATGGGAATCATCATCTTTATTTGTGTTTGGACACCTAGCCAGATGTGTTTAAGGGTCTCTGACCTCACATTAACAACCTGCCACAGAGCCAAACCTAAGCTTTTAAGGATCTGGGTTTTAGAAAGCCTCAGCTGAAGATCAGGTAGGAAGGCCCGACCTCTTCAGTGCATTTCACGAGGATGGAGTTAGAGAGCAGAACCATAACTGGGTTGGGACAGGTGGTTGAAGATCTCCGTAATAATAATAATAATAATAAATGGATGGATAGTGTTGTGGTTCTCAGTTCTTTTATTTTCAGTTTATTGCTTCTATTGTCAGAGCTACCGTAAATGCTTACACAACTGACACAATGCCACTAATTACAATTACCTCTAATAAAGCTTCATTAAGATGCTGTTGTAATTGTGTGATTATATGATTATTCCCGAAAAAACAGCAAATCCCTGAAACGGCAGTGAGGGTTTGGCATCCTGCCTTGTCTTTACCAGCAGTCTTACGGATTTTAAGAGGCACGTTAAACTGTCACCGCTGTTATATCGCTGGGATTTTATTCTGCTTTGGTTTAAATCTGTATAATAAACAGACAGAATAAAAGTCCACAGCTGAATTTTACACTTGCAGAGACCGAGGGTGCCAGTGTGTCCCGCCCCCCAGGGAGCACTCGAACATGCCAACCTCACCCACATCCCTGCATCACTGGCAGCTTTGAGGCTTCAGGCGTGGCCCCTCTGCTGGGCCCCTCAGAGACAAAGGGGCCTTCTAAAAATAGACCAGAAGATCACACTCAGGACTTTGTGGGGGTTAAGGGGGATACCATTTTCAAAGGACTTCAGCTTATGCGTTTATGTGATTTATATACATTTCATGTATTTAGGTCTAAGCCCAGAATCTCACTTGGCAGCCTGACTGGCAAGGAATCCAACATTAAGACTGAATCCTTTCACCATCAAAGAAGAAAATCCTCATTTTGGGTTCATAAGACACCAGTCGAGATTTATTTTGGTATATCTCATTTAAATTTGGCACATGTGCTGGTATGCCAATTAACAATGCAATTACATGCATTTGTAGGGCAGCCTATAGCTTCCACAGTAAAATGTACATATATTATTTTCCTCCCATAGCCTTGGCTGGAACATTGGCAGCAATCTCCATGGCAACAGATATGACAACAGATTAATCCACACGTGGACATCCACATATATTAAACAATGTAAAAAAAAGGCCACATTCCAACAGCCTATCCATGCATGTAGTAGTGTACATTGAAATTTAAAGCATTATTTGTTTTTATATATAATACATCATATTTATATAATCTTTTTTCATGTAAGGTAGTCGATGGTAAACTTTAACAGATGGAAACTACGTATTTAACCAAAGACTTTTTTGGGGATCTTGTTCTGTGAGCTAACGTGTGTCTCCAGTCAAACAGGGAAACCATACACGACTACTTAGAAACACATCTAAGTCTTAGACAAGAACAGCACATAAATGAACAGAAAAATCTGTTCATTATTTATCTCCTCACAGAGAAAAACTACCTCATAACGAGCGTCATTAATATTCCCCAGAAGTGCGTCGGACGTCGGTATCAGAGTGGTGCGGAATGTGGCCTCAGACTGAACTCTCTCTTTCCTGCCGATGGCAGAAAATCTGCATACCCACCCCCCCGTCACTTTCATGACGGATTCTGTTTCAGTATCCCGGAGCTGTGCTGTGTGCTGTCACGGGCGTGTATAATCCCCCTTCTACAGGCAAGCGATCCCCGAGGCACGACTCGCAGTGTGCACAGCCCATTTGAGGACGCTTGGAACTCATTTCCAATGAACGCTGAGGTACCCTGATTAATAAAGCTACCCCCCCCACGCTCTCTGGTGTGTGGCGCAGTACCTCGTACCATAAAGAGAGAGCTGCAAAGCACTGAATAACTGAATAAAATACCCTTATTTACGAAACATGATAATAAGAATTTCCGTATTTACAAGGGTGCTGCGTTAATGGAGTTTAATTAAATTTAATATTTAAATTGAATTTAAATTGAAAGTGTAATTAAACTGGAAAGTAATTTGTCATTCCTGATATAATGCCAAGATGTGCGTTCCGTATGCATGACTTGCACCCTGAAGACCCCATGTGGCAAACAGAATGTCTGCTGCGTGTTCAGGGCTCCCACGTACGCCTCTGAGGTCACTCGCACGCTCACGCCTGTTAGCCCCACATGCTTAGCAGCAAGCTCATATGCTAAGATATTCCGAAAACCTTTTCCTTGGATATACCTGTCTTCCCACACTCTCCTCGCCCCAGTCAGACATCAGCTCGCGCTTCCTGCTATCCCATTGAGTCAGTATTGAGCTGTAACTGATAAATCCATCCCATCCTTTATTCGATAACCTCACGTTATTGGATGTCCGTTGCCATCGGAGGACGGCCCGTAACCTTGCGCACTGTACCAGGACGCCCACACCTGCAGGAAGGTCAAAGAATTAAGAAGGATGAACTGGCTATTGTGTGGAAATATTACGACCTAAATATATAGCAGTAATAACTATGATATAGATTAAGTGCAATCCATGGTAAGTCTCCATTAAACAAGACTGACTCATCTAGCTCAACACCTGATTCATCCACTGATTAATTTAATGAGACTGACTGACTCTATGAAACTGACGGCCTCAGGAAGCAGGTAAGTCACGTTCCCGTCTCCTTGACTCCAACCCTCTATTCAATAAAGCAGTGATGCACCTACCACCCCAGAATCCATGTGCTTGTCCTTCCAACACACTCATCTCTCTCACTCTTATATCTCACCATCTCAAACGTAACAAATAGAAAAGAAATAAATAGATGATTGGTGGGATTAGGAGCCAAGTGCCATGGTTCATTCTATTGAAAGGGGAAATTTGGCTCAAGGGCAAGGGCTGAGATTTTGGCCTGACAATAAACCAATGCAATGACATGAAGCTGAATTATTCCCCTAACATGGGGTGGGGGGGTAGCAGGTGAGGTCACATCCAAGGACAAGGACCCAAAGCCAGCAGGCTTTAAGAGGGATACCTGGCCTAGAGTTTAAAAGTTCACTGCTGTGTAGGGCTGCCCCCAAATAGCGGACTAAACGTTAGTCGATATGAAGAGGGCTTGGTCGAATACATTTTCATTAGTCGGTTAGTCGCAAAAAAAAAAATC
>JAODKN010000063.1:15675525-15703339 GCA_026774425.1 Petrocephalus zakoni
TAATGTTAAGCCAAAATTAGATTTTTATTTGATTTTCTTCTTGGGGGTCCGGCCCCCAAGGAGACTGTCTGGTAAAATTCTGGCCCTCTTACAAATATAGTTGATGACCCCTGACATACAGGGTCATGCCAAGAACAGGGAGTAGCAGGAGGCTAGAGAATCGTCGTTTCTGAGTAGATGTTACAGTTGCTGATATGGTTGTGGGTCCCAAACCCAGCAGATTTCAACTGCCTGTTTTCAGTTTCTGTTATTTTTATCCGTTTTTAAACAGAACTGTGACGATAAAAAACATCAAGCACTATAAAAAGTACAAACGTCAAAAGTCATCTGGCAAAGCAACTAATAATCAAGTGATGCAGTAACATCAGGAAGTTTAATGCAGTAACAGCAATGACGGATGCTGAGTATTCTGGGTAAGAAGCAGGGCCGGTCAGTCCTATAGGCAACATAGGCGGTCGCCTAGCATGCCAGGTTCTGAGTGGGGGGTAACTTAGGCAGCTGAAATTGCCTTGGTTGTGCCCCTAGAGGTCCTCACGCACTCTGTGGTGCCAGAAAAGACATGTGGGGCAGTGACTTCCAAGTGGGTGCCAACCTCCCAGCCAGTCTCACTGTGCTCCATCCCCTTGGCTTGGATGAAGGACGCACGCAGTGACGCTCATCTTGGGCACTACATGGGCTGGGACAGACCTAAACTATGGCTATCCTCCGAATTACGGGTATAATGGTATACACAAGGCCACATCAGTACTCTTAATAATGACTGTCATATCTGGTCATGTTGTACAGAGGACAATAGCTACACTCTCAACAATGGCTTCTCGACAATAGCTTCAAAATACTTCTGGTAACAGCTATACAATTGATGATAGCTAGAGCTATAGGCTATAGGCGTGCACAATTTAGAAAACCTCACAATTCGATTCAAAGCCGATTCTCGATTCAAAACAATTCTCGATTCAAAACGTCCATTATTTTTTATTTTCCATCAGTCTGATAGGAAATACAGCCCTAAGATAATAAAGTATAGAAATATAAACTGTTACAAAATATAAACGTTACTATCTGAGCAGAAACCAGTATTGCGCCATCTATAGGACTGGCAAACTCCTATCCGGAAAACCAGTTAGACTTGCGCCGTTACAGAATGGGAAATATGAATCGATTTTGTGTCCTGTATGAATCGATTCTGAATCGATAGAGATTGAATCGCGATTCTTTTGTGAATCGATTTTTTGCACACCCCTAATAGGCTATATCCCTGAATGGCTGTACTCCAGATGATAGCTATTCTTGAAATTGAAATTGTTCTGTGACTGTTCAGAAGAATAGCCTATATAAGTGATTTAGCCGTAATCTGGGATATAGCCATTATAAGGGATATAGCTATCATCAGAGGTACAACCAATATTGGCGATATAGCTATAAGAAGTATACCCTTCATCAGGGATATTATTGACAGTAAAGTCATTATCAAGGATATCCCTAATGATAGCTCTACTCTCAATAATGACTCCCTGATAATGGTTTTACTCCTGATGATAGCTATATTTCGGATAATGGCTTTCCTTCTGACAATGGCTTGCTCACAAAGTGACATCTCTGAATCCTTTGGCAGGTCCTCGAAATGCTGTCAGCTGGCAGACTGCTGATTCGCAAAGTCGCCCATCTGGAATCTATGTGTGCTTTACAGGCTAAAATGCCACGGGAAAATATTTATGCCTCATTACTGTTACTATCAAAACACGCACCATTA
Source organism: Petrocephalus zakoni (assembly GCA_026774425.1). Taxonomy (NCBI): domain Eukaryota; kingdom Metazoa; phylum Chordata; class Actinopteri; order Osteoglossiformes; family Mormyridae; genus Petrocephalus; species Petrocephalus zakoni. The sequence continues at coordinate 15,677,279 of JAODKN010000063.1, forward strand.
ACCCAAAAATGATAATCAACTATCTGAAGAATACTAAATGATACTGAATAATAAATACTGACAAGGTAAATGGGAGACTATTATGCAAATGTACGTATAAATATTAAACAAGTCATTAACATCAATATAGCAACAGAAAATGTTCTTAATAGGCATTGTGTCTTATAAACTTATATGGAATGAGCTAATTTGTTTAGAAATCTCATTTATCAAGTGCTGTTTTTACATAAACTCCTTTTCATTCATTTGATATACTAACATAAGGGAATTGTGATATTCCACTAGTGTCATGACATTAGGCCTGAACCAATCACACAAGTAAGAACAGTCAACTGACCTGGAGCATTTTTAAGAGCATTGTTGACGATGGCATTCCACAGAGAAGCTGTGATTCGAGTGGTCACTCCGTTCACTGCCACCTAGGGTCATGCCCAGGCAATGTGATGTCACAGAGGCTGCTATTACATCAGAGAGCAGCCACCTGCCCACCTGTCTAAGGCCCATCCTTAACCTAATGTTTGTTTCATTTCCCAGGGAGCACAAGCTTCATATAACCCTCAGTTTCTCTTAAATGAAATGTGATTTATTGAACCTGTGATTGAACATTGAATACAGTACACAACACTGTATCTTCTGCAGCTGGTGCTGGTATGAGTCATTAGATCAGTACTCAGTGATATGACCTGGATTCCTATGCCAGTTTGCTATCATGTTCAATCTGTGTTTGTTTTGTGCACTAATCTAGGAAAGGTGCCATATAATAGTGCAGTATTTGTATCACAATAAACCATTATGATTACATAACGTGACATAATTTGTTTCCTTTGTTCCTCCTCTTGTTATTACTACTGTTGTATCAATTTTAATAACCAATTACACATATTCTGGTTATGTACACCAGAATTCCCAAAGTGGGGGTCACGACTGCCGTAAGGATCTCAAGAGACCCTTGGCAGAAAGGGGGGGGGGTATATTCACTTTCATTTAAAAATGTGAAAAATGCCATTATTATCATTACGGGCTGACTGCAATAAATGTATTGCCTCCTGAATGGCAATATGTACTTAGATGGGGGTGGCGAGTCTCTGGCACTGTTATTTTGGGGGTTGTGAGCTGATAAGTTTGGGAACCTGTAATTTGCATTGATGTATTCAGCATTTAAGTTGAGGATTTTGGAATCTTCACCTTAGATTTGTTTCATTTTGCTGTATATTGCATACATTATCGGCTCTGTAAATATCCTCCCCCCCCCAAAAAACTATAATTGTTCATAAAAATTGAAAATTATAAAATGTTACTATAAACTTTCAACTTTCTGAGCGAATATCCTGGTTATAACCATTAGTCCGACTGCTGCCCCTGAACTGTTTATTAGTCATTTTATGAATCTGCTTATTGCCCCATAACCTCCAGGACAGACTCCAGACCTCCGCAACCCTGCATTGGACAGGTGAGTATGGGAAGGGATGGGTGGGTGGTACCAATAAGTAGCACATGTTCAACCGATGGTAGGAATGTGAGGTGATACCCAGATAAAGAATGAATTCTGTTTGGACAATATGATAATAATCCTATATGATACAAGAATCATCAGAAATCAAAGACTAAATAAAAATAATGAAAAGAAAATGCCCTAGAACCTTCCACTTCGTCACTTGATAAGGAGAGCAGGGTGAGCCTTTGCCTCTAAAATCTTCCGAAATAACAGGCATCAGTTTTGGGACCAGGCTGTGCTTAAATCAAATGCCAACTAAAATTTGAAAATGGATGTGATTCACAGGTTCACATCAATGAAAAAAAAATACATTCGCACCTTCATAAATACCATTTTGTATTCATCAGATCCGCATATCCTCCCATATTCTTTAGAGGATTAAGAGAAAGGAAGTTACCAATCAGAGCACAGAATTCAGTGGCGTGTAGAATCCTCACGTTCCTTGGATACCCCATAAACACTCCTAAGACCATGGTATTGTCTGAAGCACCAGGGATGCTGAGCTCCCCAACTGAGCAACAGGTAGGTAATGAGGCTTCTGTGAGTCAGCGGGGCCAGCTTTTGGCTCTGAGCAGTGTGGGGGGGCGCTCTCTTGCTGTTCCATGGGGACCCATCTCAACACGTGGGCCCCGTCACCCTCCTGCTCCCCGGTCCCCCTCACTCCCTTCCTCTACCCCATCCTCCCATGCCACTCTCCCTCTTACTCCTCTCCTCTCTCCCCCTCATCCTTGCACTTCTCTCACTCCCTTACTCCTTTCCTCGCTTCCCCTCATCCTCCTATTTTGATCTCTCCCTCACTCCTCTATCTCCCCCTCATTCTCCACCACCTCTCTCCCCCTCTTCCTTACCATTCCTCTATCCCCCTCACTCCTCTCCTCTCTCCCCTCAATCCTCCCCTCGATCCTCTCCTCTCTTGCCTGCTTCCTCCCATTCCTCTCTCCCCCTCACTCCTCTCCCCTCGATCCTCTCCTCTCTCCCCCTCATTCTCCTGCTCCTCTCTCCCCTCGATCCTCTCCTCTCTCTCCACGTCCGCAGGACACCCAGCCCACAATTTCAATCTACAGCAAATCCATCTCTCTCCCACACATACTAATGTACCCAGAACACCCACACACATTTACGCACCCTTGCCCGCCCCAATCCGTACTGAAGCCTTGTTTAGTAAGACCTACTCCTTCACAGCCTTGCATCAGCCCTGCAGAGCACGGAATGATATATCTGCAGAGTATTCAACCATATGACCATTCATCGATATGTGGATCGGATATGGATCATATGTGCATCCTGCTGTTTGCTGATACATCAAAACTGGTCACTCCCCCATCTCTGTAACTTGAAGTCATTTAACAATATATACAATCCAATAATCCACATGTTCATAAGACGTCGTATGAGGCACTGATGTGTATATAGCCTCTTATTCTCCCGGCCAGATACCTCTGAGTATCCATGCCAACCTCTTCCAGCTCTAATGAGTTTTAGTACTGACGGTCAAATGTCTGAGAGGGTTTCTCTAAAAGGCACATCTACCAAAATCTCATCAAATCCTATAGACGGTATATTTTATATAAATTTTTTCTCAAGGACAGTAGTCATTACTCTTCCAGTCACTGTAGGAAGCGGGCGGTAATTTGCCAGTTAGCTCCAAATTGCCTAGTAATTGTTTAACTCGCCTGCCGCAATTCATCATCCTGAGTTCGTAAGCTGATTATTTATTTATTTATTTTCTGCTTTTATTTCTCCTTCTAAGAGGGCTGCTCCGCGACAAACGGAGAAGCGAGGGCCAGACGGGGGCCGCCAGCCGCGCTTTCGCGGCCCAAAAGACGAGAGCCCCGGTCGCCGCCATCCGGTTCCGGGCAATTCTGACGCCGACCGCCTGACCTCGCCCGAGGATCCTGGCACGAATCGCTGCGTTCTCTGAGCCTTCTCTTCCCCCCTTAGGCTGGAATATTTGTCCAGGAGATTCCAGGGTAGGTGCCAGGGCTTTTGAAAGGGCGCTCACTGCGGGTGGAAAACTCCGGACTTTGGTATAAGACGGGGCTGCAGATGTTGTTTTTTTCCCCTGCTTATATTTTTCTTCTCCGCGCCCCTTTTTCCAAAAGTGCGGCGCAATGCAGCACCAATCTGCCCCTAATTGGATCGCGTCTTGTGATCAATCACGCTTGGCGGCTTTAGATCTTGCTTGTTTCCTGCCGCAAGGAAAACAGTAGAAAGGCAAAAGTTGCCAGGATTCGACTCTGTTGCCCATCTGACTCTCCAAATGTTGCTGCAATGTTAGGGCAGCATTACCAGACCGTCAGATGCAGGTAAATATTACTGTTCCTGAACAAATATAAGAAGAAATATAAACAGTATTAAAAATAAAGATGAGTCATTGTCTGTCAGGTAGACAAACGGGCAAATGAGTAAAGGAAACTTAATTTGATGGGATAAATCAGGAAACAAGAGAAGTGTTAAATGTGTCCAAAGAATTTAATTACCATAATCTAGTCCCATATTAGACCTATTTTGTCATCTACTGCAAAAAAAGGTTGATTATACAGCCCACTGTACAATCAACCTAATATGGAGCAAGGTGATAGACAGATTCATCAAATGAATAAAATTAGGCACAACCTAGAGAAGTTAAAAAAAGATGATGATCGGCATGCATTGGCGTAATGGCTTAAAAAATACTATTTTAAAGAAGCATTTACATTTTAAAATTGATTATTTTATGTTGTTGGCACACATCAATTTATCTCAGGGTGTCACCGTAACCTTTATATTGCACTGGTCGGCTGTGTCGGTCTTCCTCAGTCCAGCGAGACAGGACATCAGAGGCTGGCGGGCTCTGAGAAATGGCCGCGTTTATGTGACGGCATCCCAGGGCACTTCTGCAGGCACTGTGTCTTTCACGGGTACGTGTACCGACAGAGCAATTACTGTGCATGGGAGACCAGGGGCTCCTGCTTGCTCTCTCTCCCCGCTGCTCTCTCTCCCTGCTGCTCTCTCTCTCTCTCTCTCTCTCTCTCCCTCGCCATCATTCTCGCTCGATCTTTCCATTTCTCTCTCTCTCCATCTCGCTCACTGTCTCCATCTCTCTAGCTCTGTGATGCATGTGTATAAATGGACACACACACACACACGCACGCAAAGCAGTGTTGCATTAATGAAAATGCACAGGCATGTGGGCGCATCGCGTTTCCAGATCTCAGATGCCATCAGAAAATCCTTGATGCACCTACTGAAAGTGGGCACAGAGCAGGCCAAGGATGCACAACTGTTACTGTGAATTTCTGAATATGCCCGAGCCTGTGACTGTAAGTGTGCACCCAAGCAGCACATCCACTGTGGAGAACGTAGCGTGCGATCCCACACCTCTTTTTGATCGCATACTACAGACTTGCCCCAGGACTCACATACCAGCCAACAAACAAGCGAAAGTGGATCTGCGCATGTCGGGCTTTTGGAGAACTTGACTTGGGGTGGGGGGTGCAAAACCAGGATAAAATTACCTCCTCAGTATTGCACCCAGACCTCTTTCCCGCCAAGAAAAACTATATCAGGATCCCCACAAAAGCCGCCCTGCAGCAAGGCAGGTGGGTGGGGGGGGATGTCTTAAGCCCTGGGATCCATGCAGCTTCAGACACCTCACTAACCACATGCAAAACACCAGAAAGACAAGATTTCTGTGGTACTCAGCTCACTAAGTCGGTTTCCAGAAGAATACACACAGGGCGTGAAGAGTCCATGGAAAATAATTGTTTAAATTGCCTGCCAGGATGTATTGGCTGTAAATAGTTAAGTGCTCAAAATGAATCATTTAATGACTTCCATTTGAGAGACATGAATTATTATAAACTCACAGCCTTCTTTCAATGGGCCCACAAAAAGCATCAGCCCAAGTGAAGTTCAAGCTTAAGTCCCCTATAATTCCATGTTTGCATTTAAGCACGGAGCTAAACACACCCATAAAATCAGAGCCCAGGGAGATGAGCTGGTTTGATGTTCATGTCTTATTTCCACGGGAAACCAAACATAGTCTGTTACTTCATGCCTTTTTAATGGATCAAAAAAAAAAACCCACTGGCTTACATCTACTAGGTATGGTGGTAGAAAGTTCCGGCCCATTTGCATAATAGTAACTGACTCCAGCAGTTCTAGACCCTTTTTTTTTTTTACAAGGACGGCACACACAATCATGAATTTGCAACAGACGCCCCCAAAGGGGAGAGTCTGGCATCTCAGTTATCGAAAAGATTCGAGTCAGCGAGCTGTCGCAGTAGTAAACAAAATGCAACTACTCCATTGCATCGGGTCTGTTAAATTGCAGCTAGGGATTTAAATAACTGGAGAGGCAGCAATAACTTCCTGCGAGAAAACGGCAGTAATAGAGCTGCCTGATAAAATATCTGCGGCAGATGAATTCTGGGTGTCGATGCCCCGGCCGGCTCACATTACTGGGTACCGCCAGAAATGTCAGGGGTTCGCATTAGGGGGATATGGCAGCACGGGGGAAGGAGCCACTTCTGCTTTCATTCGTGACTGTGAAGTTCCACCACAAGAAGCAAATTTATTAGTGGAAAAACTATGCTGGAGACGGCTTAATATCAGTAGGAGGGGCGACTTGATATTCCTCATCTCAACCCGCGTGCACATCCAAGGAATGGGTCCAAAAGATGTTACAATTCGTCTAAGCTGCAGGCTGAAGCGGAGCCCACACTGAGCCTCAAGATGGAGCGACTCACTGCATCTCATACCTGGATTAAGATGGTTATTTTTGCTTCACACCTGTCCCTCCCGCCAATGGAATTCTGGGATAGCACCCATTTTTTACGCAAACATCTGAAACAATTCTAAGAACGTGACATTTTTTTGACTCTGCTACCAAAGAACACAATGTTGCAAGCTCAACGAGTTTGGTGATCTCCATTAAGGCCTCACAGCAGACAGTCTTACTTCTTGGTGATCGTTTCCGACTTATCAATACACGTATGACTAGGCATCTCTGCTCATACTTTCCCAGAAAACTTATGAACAACATATATTCATTACAGCAGAAACTTCAAGGAAAAAACAGTGCATCACAACTATGTGTTGAGATCACTGCATCTTTTCAGATACCAGCTGAAATCAGTATTCATTTGAACAGCACTTTCCTGAAAGATCCTTAACGCTGTCATTAAACCTTATTACCACTGAACAGCAGTTCCAGCTAAACCAAACCAATCACATCAGTTGAAGGATTCAGAGAAATGTTTATAACATTTCATACCTTTCAAACTGTTTTGCTTTGTTCAGAAAGACTTCTCCCCTTTCTGTATAAAGAACGGTATGTTAAATCGAATCAGTGACTGAATGCTGATGAATGCCTCTTTCCTCCTGCTCCGAGCTTCTTGTCGGGGATTTTCCTCTGAATCCTCTTAGTATTTCACGAAGCATGTAAACAACATGGCTCCGGTACAGGGAATGTGAAAAGAACAATTTAGAACAAGTCGGATGTGAAGGAAACTTAGACAATAAAGGCAAGGAAATCAAAGAAAAGGTTAGGAATGAAACACTCGAAGAATGAAAGCTAAAATAGGGATAAAGGCTAAAAATAGAGGTATACAGACTAATATGTTTAAATCGTTTTATGGATTTTTTACAACCTTTTACATGTTGTTTGGCCAATACATTTATATAACTTATATAATTTCAAATCTAAGTCGGTTAAGGGCACACCTAGATCTTTGCTCTCAATTATCTGTGGAATCCAGTGCGTGGTAATCAGAACCAAGACACCCAGTGCAGACTCTCAGGCAAGGTGCACGCGTCACCGAGGGCACGGGAGCTTCCCGGTAAATGATTCTGTCAAACATAACTCAGCTAGTACAGAGTCCGCATTCTCTTCCAAACGCACAAAGCGATGCTTTTTCATTCATGATTCTGGCTCAGATGAAAATGCTCAGTGCCAAGATCTTTAAATGTTTTTTTTTGACAAACTTCCAGCCCACAAAACTAACTCACACGGGTCATATATCAAAAAAATCATCCTAGTGAGGTCCTACTTGGCCATTCCAAGTTGACCATTGTCATAATAAGAACGAAATAAATTAGGTGCTGGAGTCAAGCTTTGCCAGACGAGAAGCAGGATTCCTGACAATGGTATAATGAACACAGAGGATAGCGCAAGGACAACGTGAAGGAGAGAGCAAGACAGAGCGAAGGAGGTGAGCGTCACTATCCTCTGGCATGCTGGGCTGTGCTTGTTGGTAGCTTAGCGCTTCCAGACATGGGCATGTAATCTGAAGGCTGTTGGATTGATTCCCAGGCACAGCCCTGCTGCTCTATCCTTGAAATGAAACAGAAATTACCTGTATCTGCACCTATAAACAAAAAATAAACAAAAAAATTGCCTATATCTGAACCCATAAATAAGTACAATTCTACATAATGTTGGATTAAAATGTTAACCAAGTCAATGTAAATATTGACTATTGTACAGAAGTATTATTTCTGTGGTAAAATATCAGCCTTCTGTGTACCTAGACATCCTAATCAATTTTTCAAGGTGGCTTGTGTGGCTGCCCTTTAAGAAAATGCAAATACCAAGGGCTCATGATCAACATGGGCAGGTTGTCTTAAGCAGGCCATATTTACAGCCTTTGGTTTTTAAAGTTTTTAAACATCAGATGTACCACGGAAGGAGCACAAACTTATCAAGCAATCAAATCCTCCAACTAAGAAAGACTCCTTCCCTACTTAGTCACCTAGTGAGGCCCTGTCTCATGTGAGCCCCGCTTTGGATAAGAGCATCTCTTAAATAAATGTAATGTGGCTAAGATCCCTGGTTAGAAAAGTATGTGTACAGATTACAACATTGCCCTTTCACACAGCTGTGTATCAGGAAAGAAAAAAACAGCATACAGGCTATCTGGTGTGAAGCTGGACCAATTAGAAGGATCAAACATGAGGAGCCCTGTGTTTCAGTGGGAACTGCACATGAGCAAAAGCACCCAGCTGCTTAAAATAGTGAAAAAAAGTGTAAAAGTGAGCAGGTGTAAGTAGTATAGCTTATTCTGAATGGCAAATTCCAAGAAACTAATCAACAACAACAATAATAATAATAATAATAATAACAACCTTTTCAACCTGTCATGTACAAATCTGAGCACCTGGAGAGCATTTATTTAATTACCTTTCCAACCAAAATCATTGTTACTATGCAAGCTTGCCATTCTAGAAAATGGACTGAACAACAGCGGTGAAAGAGAAAAGGTGGAAGTTTCTTAGTATGCCTGTTACAAGCGGCTCAACCATGCTGATACATCTCTATATCTGAGGACTATTTTAGACCTTTCTGGAAGATTATGCCGGACGGCCAGTTCCCAGGCTACGGGCTGACTTAAGAAGCACTCACCAGGCGTGTGGAAGCACTTACCATGTCCAATATTCATCTTTAGACTGCAACATGTTCAAACCATGTTCACAGATGCACAGACACTTAGAACATGCAACCAGAACCACTTAAAAAAAATAACAAGTTAGTTTGATAAATATAGCTAACTGGTGGCTGAAGTCAATTAGTCTACTTTAATTCTGTGGAATGTGGTATAAGCACTTTGAAAATGAAACTCAGGGAAAGTGTTGCCTGTTTAAACATAAGCTGGCCTCTGCTATAACTGGCTGGTGATGGGGTATATCGAATACATCTTACATTTCCTCCTTTTCAGTTTTTTATGAAAACAACCCGCAGCACCTTCAAAGGGCTATTGACCATTGCACGGCCTTCAAACCAGCCCAGACCACCATACTTTCATCTTCATATCAAAAGCAGTTTAAATAAACTCGGCTCACAGGGCCCAAATAAAACATTTTCCCTTAAAAGAAAAAAAATCTGCCACATCTTCAAAAGCAGTGTAGACCCAGAGAGAATTGCAGTCACCAAGAGCAAAGATTATCAGTGGTTTTCATGAGGATGTATTAAAATAGCAGATGGCAGGTTTCAGAGGAAATTTGTTAAATAGACTTAAACAGCTCTGATATGATGAGTCAGATTTTGCATCATAAGAATATTCAGATGATATAAAGGTGAATATTTTCTAAAACTAATACACTGAACTTATCATTGCGGAAAGGGGACAAATGAAATTCTAACCAAATATTTGGTAAAGGATCTACATGAAAAACCATGCAGTCGGCTGTAATTGGTACTCATTCAGATGGGAGCATGTGTAGGTATCCTTGTGTGGCTCAGAAATGTAATCACTCCCACCTCCCTAAAAGTTTGTCACTCTTGTATTTACAAGGAGAATACATAGAAATTCTGGACCCCTGACAAAATGTCACCTTGCCAATTTTACATATTTACATATTCAAGGCTGCTTGTAAGGTGCTAGGTCCCCTGAATCTGCCAGGCTATCCATACTCATATCCAGGTCCCCATGTATCTATAAATGAAGCAGGGTTACTGTATTTGAGCTACATTCCATTCAATGGGCAGTTCAGGTCAGCTATATCCATCAACAACATTATCATCATCATCATCATCATCATCGTTATCATCATCATCAACATCCAAACCTGTAGAAATAATCCAGGTCTTTGGACTCGCAGAGGGCAAGCTTGCTTTCTTAGAGTAGCATCGTTGGATTCAGGTACTTAACAATGACAGCCAATCAAATGAGGCCCCAGATCAGGTCAGTTCCAGGTCCTGCACTTACAAGCACAGTTGTTCTTATTGCCTGACTGGCAGGCATCTCGGTGGCTGAGTGGCACCAGCTCGAACTGACGAACTGCCAGGTCCAGCTATTTGTGGGATTTCGGCTTGACCTTCATGACACTGGGGACACCCAAATGACTAGTGCAGTGCCGCTTTCATACCGAGATGGAACAGCTGTGAAACCTGGCAACATGGGCATCCATAAAAGAAAATTCACCTCTTACAAGATCTGGATTTCCTATAAAGCACACTCATTAACTCTACTTTCAGAAAATATTAGTTCAACTGAAGATAATTAGGACACTTCTCCATGACTGTAGACTGTAAAGATTAAAAATTGTTGCTAAGCAGAAATCCAAGATTACTGAATGCTTTGATTCTAAACGCTGTGACTGGGTGACAGGACCAGTCTTTCCAAATATTATCTCCCCATAGAACTCTGTAGAGGCAAAACCAAACATTACATAACCCAGGGCCATCCGGGAAAGAACAAAAAAGAAATTAGATGAGCCTAAATACAAGTGTATAAACATTTAAGGTGCTAAACTGTTCCAGATGTTCAAGATGTTCAGATGTTTCCCCGAATCCTCCAACCATACGTTCAACAATGCAGTGTGTGACTCAGCGGGTCAGGATGCTATGCCTGTCACTGCAAGGTCGGTTGTTCAAGTCCTGTAGTCTGCAGAGTAATTTCAGCTGGGCCCAAAACCCCCAATTGCTCCAGAGACTAGCATTATATGGGGTTGGATAAAAGAGTCTGTTAAATGAGTAAACATGAACAAATAAGAAGAGGTAAGTATTCTCATGGGTATAAGGGCTCGGTATAATAGCATAAAGTTTTAGTTTCAGGGCCAGATTTCACAGCATCAAACACACATCCTCTGTGCCTGGGATCGGAAGTTTGCTGGTTTGATCCCAACCACAGCAGAATAGTCACGTTTGTGGGCCCTTGAACAAGGCCCTTAACGCCCAGCTCCATGGATGCCGCTACAGGTGGCTGTCCTTTTCTGCCAAGATTACTTACACCTACTACGTGTCTATGTTTCATGGAGAGCAAGCTGGGTTAGGTGGAAGAAGAATTTCCCCATGGGGATCAATAAAGTATCTTCATTTCACTCATTCATTTTAAATACCTGCTTGGCCTATGCAGGGTTGCTGAGGTCCAGAGTCTATCAATGAGAACAAGACAGGGATAAGCCTGGGGAGTGTTTCCCAAAAGCTTAGCTGCTAACTATGTTAACAACTTACATAGTCTGAACCATGCAACTGAATGGGTCCGACTATGTAAGTTGCTTAGAGGAGCTTTTGCGTAACGCACCCCAGGATGGGATGCCAACCCATTGCAGAATTATACATCTAATCTGCTGTGAATTCTTAAGTTCTGTTAGACATTAAGGCATTCCAGACTAAAACTAATCCCCTCTCGTATGTACTAATGGATTAAGAATAAAAAGCTATAAAAATGTACTGCGTATAGGTACAGATGCTGTTTACGACAGATTCCAAATGCTGTTTTTCTAAGTGGATGGAACTGTGTAATCATAATATTTTATAGGTGTATGTTTAATAAAAAGCTGTTATAGCTGCACTATTTACCATTCATCACATCCAGAGAAGCTCACTCTGCTTTGCAGGCATTCTCTCCCCCCCATCAAACTGTGCTACGTATAATCACTTTTAGTTGTAGCTTTTCATATAATACTGTTCCATCATTCACTCTGAAAGACTTGCTAAGTACTTCCTTGCTGTAATTTAGAGTGCATTTCACATCAAGTGGGCGGACGGCAGGAGTGGTATTGACGAGTTTTCTGTCGGCCTATGAATGAGCCCCCCCGTCTCCTGCATGTGACACGTTCATATGGCACATCAAAGACAGCGCCTTGTTTCATTAAGTTCAGGTCAGTAAAGAGCTGGCAAGCTGTGAAGGCGCCGCAGATGGATACAGGACTGGAGCCTGTGAAGGCCAGCAATGGTCCAGGCGAGTGTCAGTGACCTGATTATGCGTTCAGTCGATAAGAACATGCTGGAAGTCCTCTGTGAAGGTTCGCTATAGTTACTCATGCAGTCATGCAGTCATGTTCCTTCTGTGATCCACATGATGGACTGGGCTCTAATTTCCGTTCTGGTTCACCTCATTTGGGGAGGGGGGGGGCACATAAAGGGTAGAAACCCATTTTTACAAAATTTTGAAACCTGCATTGTAGCTATAGACCGATGTTCCCTCCCTACCCCCAAAATCACCCCAACAGCCAAATTTCCCCACTTGCTGGCGTTCATCAGGGAGGGCTCTGACCAACCTCACGAGAACAATGCAAATGAGAGACGTACTTACGCAAAGACACGAGCCTCTGAAACACAATGACAGCGCATCGGCTGAATAAGCACTGCGTCAGCTGACCGGCTGCAGGCCGTTTTTCAGATGTCAGCTCTGAATCAGCTTCGTACAGATGAAAGAGACCTTTGGCTCACTTTTGAGTACACCCTGTGCTAATGGATGAAACATGATTTCATCGAACAAGGCAATTAATTTGCATTTTTCACATAAGGGTTTTAACACTTTGGTTACAGTCATGCTCCTCCTGGAACCCTGTACGTAGAAACTGCCAAGATCTTAGAATGATTCACTGTTATTTCACCAGACAACCACCCATTGTTTGCTGAGTATTAAACAGATTCCTATAAGATGATTAGAAACATCAGACCTGCCCTCCACTTATACAATCGAACTCGTGTGAGGCCAAAAGGTCTAGAAAAAACTTCAATATGATAGACATTTGGGCTATTTTCATCAACAGCAGTGACGAAAACTAGTTTCTCAGCTCTAGGCCACAGGTGTGAAGCCATGTTTCTGACGTGTGGGAGGAAATCCACATGAACGCAGGAAGAAGTGAGCTACACCCCTAGCCGACACTGGAGGCCACCCGGTGCTGAAGACGCTTTGCATAATTTTCAAAAAAATGGAATGGAGTTTTTGACTTTAAGTCATTACAAGGAACATTTGAGAAATTACACACAAAATAAAAAACCATGAAATATGGGCAGCATTTACCTGAATCCAACCATGCTGCTCTAAGAGAGCAACTGTGTTAACATACTAATCAGCTTCTCGTACCTACTCGTTCATTTCAAGATATATATTATATTATATATTTATCATTAAGGACCATCAGTTCAAATATGACATTATCACTTAACCTACTGCCCTACAAGACTTATTAAGCCCAAGTGTGGCAGGAATAATAAGCCTTTATCTAGACTGAGCCAGCGAAAACTGCATTTACTGAGCACAAAGTTCATTTTTTTCAAGTATGGCTGGCTGTGCAATCAGTGGAGAGGAGCAGAAATAAAGGAACGATTCCTGATAGGCAACCAGTGGTGGCTGTGGGGACTCACTGTGGAGATCGCCGATCACAGGGCCCTCTAGGTTCGTTCATTCCGCTCAAAAACGAGTTGTTCTTGCTTCGGACAAACCGCCAGCTGGCCGGGCTCTGCTTCAGCCATGCCGCTGTTTCTCCAACATATGGTGCTGGCTTCATCCAAGCCCCAGCCCCCCCCCCCCCCCACCACCCTGAGCCACCCCTACTGGCCGGTGGCTGAGACACAGACTGGCCTTCTCCCGCCTTGGCGGTCTCGATCTGGGCCTTGAGGCGCTAAACCAGCACGGGCGTCTGCGTGTGTCGTCAAGAGGGGGACCACAAGCTGGAGAGCTTTCTGGAGGTCACAGCAGAGAGATAAGGCCGACCAAGCCTGCAAGATGGCTACAACTGGCATCGACCAGGGTAGGCCCACTCACTTACAAATGAAATACCCTCGGAATTACTAGCAATAATTATCAATTATTATGATGCAATATGAAATGTGATCGTTTTGGTGATGCTGCATGAATGCTTGGTGCAATCATTCCGCAGCAAGTCATTTGCATCTGTCGTTAGATAACGATAAAAGTGCTGTGCCACACTCCTCCCCGTTCCTCCGCTGGCACTCAAAGCCCTACTAACTAGCGCTTGCCTACAAGTGGAAGCTCATCCTACTTGCACTTATGCCTAGGTTGGCGATTTGCCAGCGGTAATGTAGTACATAAAAATCTGGCAAATAAATAAATAAATAAATAAATAAATAAATACATCCAAAACTCTTCATGTTATTATAAATAAAAGTCTGTAACAAGCTGTGTTTTTTGCGCAGTTGGTTTTAAATTAGATTTTGCTTCTGGTCTTGGTAATAATGCTTTCCAGTATTCCCTTTGCATGTTGTTCATTACCGCTAAGCTTTTTTATTGGACGTTTGCTGTAATGCAGAATGCTGGGAAATATTGCGTAACCCCAGGCCACATACCCAGCCGAAAACACTGAGATGCTTGATGGTGGATACGGTTATGAATAGAGGAAAACCGCCTTTAACTAAAACTCAGCAGCCTGCCAGATGGGAACTGGCCATTGCCCTTAAAAATAATCTTTCATATTTTACGTTATGAAGCTGGGACCTAGTCTCCTTTCTAGCGATCCTCTTCTTCCCTCAACAGAAAAACTCCACTGCTGCCCAGGTGTCCCATTATGTATATCTGTGGATGTTTGTGCTGGAAAATTAATGATGCTAGCTGATCATCACATGCATGCAAACAAGGAAATTCTTTGGCCTGAGACTTTACACAGAAATCGATGCAAAATACAAAGTAAAACTTCATGCCATTGGGGCGGCTTTTAGTCTGAGACCCCACCCCTCCAAGGTAATGGCCCCACCATTTACATGCTGGCTCGCTAACACACTGGATTAGCCTCTTGGAACATCTGGACTCCAGATGTGGACTCTGCATCGACACGTCAGGAACATGCAGCGAGGCTGAGGTGAAGGAGACTTCCAGAAGGTGACCTGAGTCAGCTGGGTGGCTGTCCTGAATTGTGTTTTATATACATACATACATACATACACACACACACACACACACACATATATATATATATATATATATAAAATTTTTTCTGTAAACTGCACCATGCATTACTGTTGATGAATAACAGCTGACGACAGAAGGGAACAAGGCCTCCATTTAGCTAATTTGCATTTTGGTAAGAAGAAACAGAAAAACCTTAATCCATGTAACAATTCAACTGTATATTATTGCTGCTTATGAATCATTGCAATGACTTGACGATGTAAAGGATGTTGGGAAAACAAGACCGAGGGCCATTTATTTTTTACCACTAAGCTGATAAGAAATCTTAGCAATAATGTTGAACGTAGTACATGCAAATTTGGATGACTGAATTGCTCTGTACTGTATATAGTGTCCTGCAATACCCTATGTTACATGGATGGATGCACAGTGTATAATCATTCTAAGTGATGAGGTTTAAGTGCAAAAAAAAAAAAACAAATACTGCATATCTGCTCCTAAGTAAACAGTCATCCAATTACATTATTTCAGTTCCACTATTACTCTGCTCTTTTAGGATGCGGTAGGGCGCAAGGTCGAGGAACAGTGTTTCTCATTCTGGAAAGAGCTACTTATCTATATATAAGTTTTGCTTATAAAGCACACATAAACCATACAATTCATTCCATGACGTGTGTACTGTTTTTTTCCCTTGAAAATCCAATTTTCCAACAATAAAAGTATTGAAAAGTATATTGAAAATAATGTTCAAACAAAGCACAGGACAACAAGATAAACATTTTCCTCTGAGAAGAAAAAGCTGTAAATTTCACACTGCTGAAAAAGATAAATCTGTCTTTATGACGTGTGAAAATATGTATAAACGTCTTACTGTTTGCCTGGCAAAACCCTAGCTCACACCTGGAGGATACATGTTTCCAACCCTTTTGGAGGGATGGTTTATTCTGCACAAAGCAGGGAACTTCACCAAATGCAAGACATGATGCAAGTTTCGCAGCGGTTTAATAAAACAGTGTACGTGGAGAACGAACGCAAAAATGCAAGGGAAAGCGGGGAAGCCATTAAAACGCCGTGCTTAGCGCATGGCTGGACGCCCGCAATAAGTTTGCAGCACTTTCATTTTTCGGTTCACAGACGTTTGAATGAAACCCCATCTGTTCCCCCACCCACCCCTTCCCTCGGATTCTGATTGTAATCTGCGGAGTTCTACTCCAGCTTATACTGCTCTGTAGCCTCCCCACGACTATTCAGCAAAACCACATTTTTTTTGTGTATTTGGTTTAATCATCTAAATCGGTTTAATCGTCTCCACTCGGGCTCCGGAATTCGCTGAAGCGACCTCGGACAGATTTCCGCCGTGCGGTATATTAAATACCAGCGAAGGAGCGATTGATTTTTATTATAAGCACGTAGTTTCGTTTCTCTAGGCAGGATAACCACCTCCAAAAACTCCCGAGGTGTGGTGTTGTTACTCTTCGATGGTACTTAAACCAGTTTAACAAGTATGAGCTGCTGCCGTCAATGACCTACACACATGCAACAGAAGGCAGCTGCAGCAAGCGTAAGTGTTTTCTGCTTGAAGAATATTTCTACAATAAGTCTACTTGGGAATGTTACATAATTCATAATAGAGTTTTTTATTTTGTTTTACTCCGATCGTTTAATATTCTACTATTTTATCAGCACAGAATTCAATATAGGCCTACCACTTTTATATTGCTAAAGGGCTAAACGTAAAGACTGACCAGGTTAAAAGGATCCATAATCTTTCAGTATTTCAGATGCAGCTGATATGCCTTTAATTAATTCACTTGACATTTTACAACGTCCTGTTAATATTTAAAGGTGCTTTCCATTAAAATATAATGGTACATAAATTCTGAAGAACTGGTAAAATTTACCTCACGATGCTATCTGGATTTTTTAATAAATGTGAAAAAATTAAGGAACTGGCACAATCAGCATTATTACATTTAAACATCTAAGTGGAGCATAGAGCTGGATTCTTGGCTGCAGGATTCTGAGCTCATAATCACCATGCATTATTCTCTTGATGTGAATAGGAGCAACTTCAATAATGAGCCCTGATGATTAGCCCATTAAGGCCAGATTATGTGTAGGGGTTGAGTAGTATGACTTGGCAGTACCTACACATCCGGGAAGCCTCTTTCCACTTGTATACTTAGTTAATAGCTTGAAAAGACAGGCACGTAGCAATCACTTACTTTATATGGGTTTGCAGTACCGTTACTATTAGGGTACCTGCACAAAATATTTAAAGTAGTTCCCAATCAAGAGGCTTATATGAAGATACATCTCCAGGGAATCAAGAAAGCGCATTTCTTCAACCACTGATCGACCTGGCATATACTCTATGCTCTTTGCATGTCAATGCTACAGTGCTACTTATCTTATTTTTTAAAACACTATATCTCCCTCCACAGGGAAATGTAGACTTTTCATCCAAATACAGTCTGCATTAAAGCTGACATTACACTCGGAAACTGAGCTTTTAGGTCAGCGTTGAAGGCTCTACAGGTGGCTTTCTTCCAGTAAACCTTGAAATAGCTGCAATACCCAGAATGCAGCACTCTGACCACCAGAACACATTGTACTCCATTGAGAATGGGCATATTATTTCTGGTCCTCAAATACTGCATGAATCCATATTTTATGCAACTGACAATACTTGCTCCTCTGTTAAGATGTCACCAGTCTGAATTAGGTTTTTTTTTACAGGGAATTTCTGCAAGCTGTTTGTTTAAAGAAAATGTCTGGCTTTTGTTTAGTAAGATGCACTAAAACCAAAGATCTAAATTTCAAAATAAAATCTTGCTAAATGATTTCAGCAAGAAGTGCAAGCCAGAGTGAAACAAACAGACCAACTGGTCAGATTAATTAAGATCAACTCTGCACACAAGTATGCGAGGCAACATTGCTTTCTCCAGTTGTTCATAATCTAGTTATACAACTCAATTATGTAATAAAATCCAAAAAGGCTGCACTTGCGGACAAAAACCCAATAATGATGGCCTTAAAACCCGAAAACCACTGAGGACTGGAGGAGGGAGGATCAGAGACCTTGTCAGGTTAGACCTGCGCTTCTCACTGACTACGTTGGCCTACTTTACATGGAGTATAAAAGTGATGTATCCAGGATGAGCTAACTAGCAGAGAGTCCAAATCCAAACTTACAGATTAGTGATACCTGCATCTAGAGAAGTAAATACATTGATGTAGCACTGGAGACCTGCCAAAAACCATGTATTGTCATCTGTTCAATGAAGAGCAAATCTGACCTAGAAAAATGACCTAAAATTAGGTTTCTTTACAATATGTTACAGTAAGTACACCCCAGAATGTACTTAACATACTCACTCAGTCCTTATACTTATGCTAAAAATTCCACAGAATGTTTCTCAAAAACATATTCCATGGACTGAGCAAGTTTTATAAATTTGCTCTTAAACTGAAAAAGTGAAATGAACTTTACTATAAATGCAATTGATACATTGTATGACTATAAATCATGTGTTATTATAACTGGCACAAAAATGTAAAAGGAGTGAAAACGGGCCACTAGAAACAAAAATACACTTGTTTTTACCTTAGAGAAGATCTTTGCTTAGATCTCTAAAAAAAAGCACATCACCCTGTCTAGAATGTTCTAAGACTGCCGTCTTCGTGGAATACTAATAACTCAAGACAGTTACCTGAAATGGGTAAAATGCATGCGTACACAGTGTCCAATAAACATTTAACAATGAAGTGACAGCATTGGGCAGGTTTTTCTTGTCATATCAAGGCTACGTCGCTGTGTCGTCTGTCTGCTATGTGAACAATCAGACCAGAGAGTCGGGGTATAGCCGGAAACAACCTCTGAGTTTTAAGTCATTCATTTGCATGGATGTTCACCTGATTCTACGGGAACTCTCTTCTATGAGGGCATAGGGTTTTCTCCTTATTTCTTTCTTGGAAAAATACAGAAAGACCCGAAAGGTCCTTGTCTTCCAACAGTTACGGAGCCATCCAGTAAAGAGACACTGGCCCATTCATTTCCAAGTGAGGAGATCGGGTCCTCATTAGATACACCCACGTCCGTCTGCATTTGCCCCCTCTGGGCTCTGTGATAACGTCAAGCTCTCCCTTTCACATCAAAGGATGCGGAGGAAGGTCTCGCATCTACGCAGTAGCTGCTCTCAGATCAGATAACAAAACCACAGAAAGTCTTCTGCTCTGTGGTACATCTTTGCGTTAGCTGTGGCCCAACTGGCTTCCTGTGTCTGGACTGGTTTGGATCTTGGCTGATCTAATGTAGATCTCTTAATGGGGGTGGCTTGACCAGCACATCGCAGCCTTTCCTTTCCAGGATGAAAGTTTCAATTGCGTGGATATTATATTAACTTTCAATGATGATAATAGTGATGGCAATTTATTATATAATCTATCATACATGCATGCATGTTTTGCAGACCACGATTGCACAGAAGCCCAGCCAAGCCTCAAAGTCAGCTGAACCCTCCCTCCGCTATAATACTTAAAAAAATAAATAAATAAAGCCTCAGCTCGCTTTGGCGCTAGATAACTTGTCATTCTAAACTTCCTGAGATCGAGGAGCAACATTATGATGAAACATCAAAAAAAAAGAAAAAACCCTGCAGCAGACTGAGCCTTTTTAACCCAAGTGGATCTCTGCGCTTCAAGTCATAAAAGACAGAGCCCAGTCGAGATAGGAGCCGCCTGACAGAAAGACCAAAGCTGCCCCATAGCAATGAGTCTTACTTTGTCAGGGAACAATCCTTTCATCTGACATTTATTACTTTTTTCACATTCCCCATTGGCTGTCATCATCAACTTTTAATAAAGCAAGGGATTTGGTTGTTATGTGTCCAGACTGGTACACATTTTGTAATAAAATACAAAAAGTGGATAAAGCAATGATGCACCATCCAGAGGGACTTTGTTTTAAGCACTAACTCAGCCTGACAGGCTAATCTTTGGCCTAGGTGGTATAGAGATGCCTGTGTAAAATACTAACAACTCTCAAATGGATTCACCTTTGGTGAAGATTTCTCCAGTGTCTACTATTCAGCCTGGACACGCATCATGTACTTTTCAGGCAAATCTGATTGATGTTAAAATCCCTAGGACCAACTGACTTGAGAACTTTCTAGAAATACGTAATGGGTTAGTGCATATTAAATACTATATATAAAAAGTAAGCAAGACTTTCAAGTTTTAAATGAAAGACTGCTGTTAAAATTTACAAGGAAGGAAAATCCAACCATCCATCTATCCATCTGCCAACCACCCATCCAATACAAGGTCATGAGGAGCTCTGGAAGGGATGCCAGTCCATCACAGGGTACATACACTGGACACATGCACACACTCACACATACTACAGGCAGTTTAGAGACAGCACTTTGCCTAACTGCATTTCTAAATTTTACATTTTGTCCCCTGAAATCTGTTCCATTTCCCAGATAGAGTTTTGCAGATACCATGTGCATTTATTTGAGTTTATTTGAATCGCACAGGGAGATTTTAGCACCAGAGTTTACTTGTCATTAGAGGACTGTAAAGTCTTAATGTTCTGAATTAAAGATAAACTTTACAAGGGTCATTAAAGTTTATTCCACTCTGATTGCGATTCCAATGCTGAGCTCTTGCATTAGTGCTGTGTGTGCATTTCGACAAGGTTAGCACACCAATAAACGGGCAGTTTACTTCTGAAAGGAACTTATATCTACATGTACAATGAGGGAGAAGGTTCACTTATTCATAGACAAAAGAATACAGGAGCCAGACATATCATTCCCTTTTATTCCATTTGATCGGCCGGACCAGCTGTGTCGTCTGCAGAGTTTTAGAATGCAAACTGAAGCAATTTACAGTAAGAAACAAGTAAAAGACACGCAGCTACTGTGACACTGTGCTCCACCATATAGAGGAAATTTTGCTTGGGTGGCTTTGTCGAGAGGCTTCACAAATATCTTGCCTCACTCAAATAAGGCAATCAATAAGGTTCATTTATAAGCGTCCTGTGAGCATCTCCTGTTTTTCCTCCGAAAGCAATGAGCCTTTTCCGTCGCTGATGGTACCGTCACGCTGCCACTGGACAGAAAGGCTCCAGTGGGCTCTAACCGGGCCTGGGTCGGGTGTACTGTAACTGAGAGGTAGCGAGAGGTGGAGGAAATAACCTACTTATCTCCCGTATGAGGACAGAGCTTGTGTGAGTAGTCATGGTACCAGCAGGTGAAGCTGTGAAGATGTTCAACATTTTAGCTGCCAAGAGTATCATTAGAGTATCATTTAGAATCATTATGATTCTAAAGTCAGTCTGGAAGGAATGTTATGAGGATATTCCCAATATCCCATGAATACTCGTTGCATCCATTGTGTTGACAGGGTTTTGTGGGTACAGTCTTAGGCCGCACAATGCCACATGTTAAAGTCTGCCCCTTTTTCAGAGGTCAGTCGAAGGGGTCCTGCCAGGCCGCCAGCCCCACGGTTAGTGGGAAGAGTCCCCGCAGGCCCGTCGGCCCAGAATATCCTCTCAAGAGTCAGCACTGCGTGCTCCCTGACACGGAACGTGAAAAGACAGCACGTCTCCAGCCCGAGGCGCTGGAAGGGCAGTGAGGCAGGATCGCCAGGGTGCAGCTGCATGGGTGCGGCGACACAGGGGCGGTGGCTGGTGTTGCACCCATTAGCCTCAATTGCTCCAAATATAAATATGTAATTAAGTCATGCAATTTCTTAAGTCATTTACTTGGTCCTTTTTCACTGCCACCAAGACCCAAGCCTTATCTGACCTGTACTGCAAACTGGTGCTTTTCCACTGCGAAATATGGGAGCGGAACATTTCCAACCTCATACTTAGTGCAGTAGTACAGAATGGTCGGGTCCTGTATGCCGGTGGAAAAGCACCATTAGATGTTGAGGTCTTCCTCAGTCTATGACAGGACATCACACTACCTGTTACCTTTCGTGAAAGCCAGAGAAAGCTATAAAATACACCTTAATAACTCTTGATATCCTTATTATTATTTAATTATTTTACCTAATTCCCATTGACTTTCGGGTGGGGGGGGAGTTAAATACCTCCAGGGAATAGAGGCCTCCCCTCCCCTCCCACTATCCCTGATTATCATCTGTGAACATGCCCCAGAAAGACCAGCCGTTAAGCTAACATGCTTCAGTAATATAAACAATATGCTTTTTTCACACCAGCTTGACTAATTAATCCACAAATATGGCTTGTTAATATCTTTCTGTCCGCATGGATTTTTTTGACTGGAATTGGTCTGAGCAAAGTGGCCGTCTGACTCATGATCAGGGATTCTGACAGATCTGTGTCTTTGCCACTCCGCTGTCCCACGAGGCCCGGAGTAGGGGCGAAAGTGGTCAGCCATCAGAAAGTGGCACCCGCTGCTACTGAAAAGTATTACAGATTCACAGGGTTTAATAGCATTACTGAATTCAGAGACAGTTACTGTCAGTTGCAGAGAAGCCTCTATTGCACCACAGAGTTACGTAGACATAGTTCTATAGCACCAGATAGCTGAGAGGATGTTTAGTATCCACCACAAAGCAGTCCTGCTTCTCACAATAAAAGAAAATACTAAGACATTTCAGTTTTGTAGAGCAGTGGTTGGCAAACGAGACACCCCCCGTTCCACAAAATATATACCAAGAGGGCCCCCACAAGCCGTCAGCGAAATATACTGCCGCAATTCGCTTCGGAATTTTTCTTCGTAAAAGTAGTTTTCACTATAAAAAAGGTTGGAGAGCATCAAGTCTTACAGAGTCATCTAGGACCTTCTGGAGTGTTCTAATGTTACTTGAATGGGATACATAACATGGCTTGTGCTCATCAACACTTGTGTTAAAGCCCTCAGATATTAAAAGCCACAGGCTGGGGCAAGAAGCAACATGCCACCTCAACTCAATCTTCCTCAAATAGGGAACAGGCTGTAACGTGACTCTGACTATGAGAGTGGAGGAACTGGTCTAGGACCAACAACAGAATTCTGGACCAAGACAAAACTGGTGGAGACAACACTGTATCAGTATACCGGGGACAGGATCCACCACTGGAAAATAACTGGTGGCTTTTTTTTTCTGTTTACCAGAGAATTCCTCAAATAGGTGCTGCTAGATAAAGACAGATAATGTCTAACATAGGGGTCGGCCTACTCAGGCATGGATAAAAAGTAATGGATAAAATCTTCACAAGTCGCAGTGATATTACCGATTTCTTCTGTCCATAAGCATCTCAAAATATGTTTTTTTGAAAAAAGATCTTGAAGCGCACCTTGAATTAATTCCTAGTTAGCCTTTGATGCTGTTGCAGATGTCTATGTAGTTATTTTTAATTTCATCAAAACATCAAAAAGATGTTCCTTTTTGGGGGTTGTACACATTCAAGTGTTTAACTTGTAACCATTATGAACAGAACAAGTTTATTTTTACATCCATATAAAATTAAACTCCATTAGCCCACTTGGCGTTATACAATACTGTGCAAAAGAAATGCTTAAAGTTATTCGCCTGGGTAGTAAGTGCACTTTTGCTCAGAACAAAATTTTGTGTTATAACAAATGTAAATTAAGAATAACACAATAAAAACCAGTAAGAATTCTCGGTTGTCCAAAAAGTTACTGATATCTAGTTGCAAGGCTAGATGAACATCGCTTCGGTTCCCGAACCTGTCTCCAGGGGCACCTCAGCCATTGCTTTTTAAGTCATTTTTTAAATAATTAGCTAGACAAGTTGTGCTAGTGGTTGAGTCAAAAAATACATGGGTGTGTGGATGGTTGCTGCAAATACTGTGGTGATTTTAGCAGAAGTTTTGAAATTTTTGAAAGTTTTGAAACATACTTTGACAGGCATACTATCATAGATTTAGACCAACATGAAGATAATTTAATCATAATTTTCTTTGGCTGCCTAAGACTTCTGAACTGCACTGTATGTAGTGGTGAAGTCAGAGTGATGTGACCTCTAAGCACATTGGCTACCAGCCATATGATATTTTTGCACAAAAGGTAGCGTGCAACACTGGCATCCTTGTTTCACCACCCATTAGCTAATTATCTAGGAGCTTTTAATGATTAACAAAACATAATTTGATTAGCAGCCATTTCCTATTTTGGAGGCCCGCGACCAGGAAGCGAGTTTATAGTAAAGGACTTTTAATGGGGTGGGGGGTCATGAACTAATCAAAATCTGATAAACCACAAGGTTTATCCAAGAGAGAATAAAAACTAACTCTAAATGTTGCATTTGGCAGAACTTTGTTCAATGACTAGCTTAGCTGGGTGTTAAACTAGGGCACGGTT
The DNA here is from genome assembly GCA_026774425.1 of Petrocephalus zakoni. Classification (NCBI taxonomy): domain Eukaryota; kingdom Metazoa; phylum Chordata; class Actinopteri; order Osteoglossiformes; family Mormyridae; genus Petrocephalus; species Petrocephalus zakoni. The sequence goes on from JAODKN010000063.1 coordinate 15,701,698, forward strand.
AAATTCATTATATAACCATTAACATTTCCATCTGTCTAATCACCGGTGTAAACAGACACTCCAGGTGATTCAGGGATATTACCTCCAGCTCTTAAGTGCGTATTTTGCCTGAATCTTCTTGATCATTGAGTACAGGCTATAGAAATTTCTATTAATATATTTTCTAATATCCTTCCAAAATCAACCAGACCCTGCACCAAATTGCCAATATCTTCTAAAGCCAAAATAAGTTTTTGATTATCTGTATCCTTGAGAATCAGTATCAACTTCTCTACATGTATCAATATCTACACGAAAGCCCATTTACCCTTTGCTGTCTAGCCACATAATTGTACAATACTGCATAACACCTAAATATGGTCTCTTCAGAAGCGTACCTGAACACATCCTTCATTGTTACGGAAATGGTGATCATTGCAGCCAATTTATTTTGTTTCACAATTGAATGGCAAGTTTCCAAATTTCAGTCCACAGGATATGTAGATCGGATAAGTTTGTACCATTTCTGTGGGTTTTTGAGATTTAACAAAAGTTCTTCATTTGATTACACGAGGACGTAGTGAGTTTTGGCTTTTCAATTAGCAAAATCCACACTGTTTCTCAAGCTCTGAGAGGTAACTGACTCGTACTGCTGGGCTCCAGCGGACATGACTAGTATCATCCCACATGATTGAGTCAGGGTAATGCCATGACCTCAGTAACATCCTTGAAATAATCACCTTCATACTGCCCGGCATGAGAAGAGTCTTCATACAATGTTCTAAATAAGTCATCTCCGAAGGATACAATTTGCACTCACAGTATTCCTAAGGTACAGAACTACTACATTATCAGCATCCAGCAGAGTCCATTCCTTCTAGAGACACTAAATTAAAGGCATTATACAAAAGCACTGTACCCATCGAGAGGTATTTACCACAGTCTCATCTTAATTGCTTCTTCATTATCTCTGTGCCGTGTACATGTATAATGTGGCTTCCCACTATTCTACTGGCTTGAGTTGTCTGAATTTCAAACTCTAACGGCACTCACAAATTTATTCCAGCTATTTATGTTACCCTTAACTATTTGAAGGTTACAAAATACGTGTTTAGAAGAAAAGGCATCGCCATTAGATAATAATGATGCTTTCATATTTATGTAAATTGGTCACTGATTTATTGCCATTCGTTACCTGGCTAAGAGCTTGCGAGCCAGACGCCCAGTTGGGTGCTCTTCTTCAAAATGATCACCTTTATTAGCTCTTTCACATACAGCCCATAGCTTATGATCCACATGTTCTCTCCCCTAGAGGAACTACATTTCCTGAGCTGTATTCACTGAGGTGGCCTTTGGTTAACAGTAATTTCAGCCCAGCGTGAAACTGTCAGTAATTAATGCCCCAGTTCCTCTGCTCCCTCCAGACTCCGGTAGTACGAGGATCTCAAAATAATTCCCTAGGTATGAGAACACCCCCCTCCCCGGCCCAAGGTACACCAGGCATGAGTGATGGGGCTCCTAATTTATGGCGCTTTTCCACTGCATAGTACGGCACGACACGGTTCAGTTCAGCTCACTTTTGGCGAGTTTTCCACTGGGAACAGTACCTGGTACCTGGTCCTTTTTTTAGTACCACCTCAGCCGAGGTTCCAAGCGTGCCGAA
>JAODKN010000063.1:15703439-15718588 GCA_026774425.1 Petrocephalus zakoni
GAGCCGAACTGAGCCAAACCAAGGTGAGCTGAACTGAACCGTGCTGTGCCGTACTATGCAGTGGAAAAGCGCCATTAGTTCCCTCTGGCCGTAGCTCTGGACCACTGAGTTCACCCACGCCCGCCCCCCCAAACACCATAAAGGACCACTTCCAAGGAAGTAAGACCACATGCCAGTACCCGAACACCTTATTGGTAATCCAGACATGCTGATGGAACCACTTTCGAAACAGCATGCAGTCCCGATAGCTCACAGAAAGGAACTGAATCCCAGAGTCCATGGTAATCAAAATGCATTTCTTTTGACTGATGCAGAGAGTTGTCTCAGTTCATAAGTACTCAATGGCTATTCCCTCAGTTAGCGTCAATTCATAAAAAGGTTTTATGCAAATGGCACAGAGCACTCCCTGAATCGAAACACTCTAGTAGATACTCAGGCTCTCAGAATGGTGCCATCAGCACTAGTGACAAATGCGGTTATTACAGGCAGGTCTTTCGCTCAGCGTGTGGAGCTGATTGCGGTTAGGGCACCACCTTGAAAGCCAAAGCGGGAGCCAATAATAGACAGGCCAGGTTATTTTAAAGGTGCCTGGGATGGAAACTCAAGCCACAAGATCATTTAATATTCAAAATTCAAATATCTTAAATAACATTTAAATATCTAAAATAACTCAAGGCAAAATTACTAATGTAATATTCCCAAGGTAATTAGAAAGTTGTCCATAGCATTTTTCTAGTAAATTATTTAAAATAAATAAATTCTTTGAAAACAACAAGAATGGTCCTTACAAACAAAGCAGATCAAGCTCCCATAAAGGGTAAATGTAATATTATTAAGAATCCAGATTACCGTAAAACCCCAAACCCCAACCCCATCCGCGCTATATGGAAATGTCTTGGAGGGCTACAGCAATAACAGAGACAAGACACAGACAGAAAGGTCAAAATCATACATACCTGCAGAGTCATGAGCAGGAACGAGCGAGGGACCAAGAGCATACAAGAGAAAGAGAAACAAAATCATTGTTATTGTTCGATAATCATGAGTCGTCAAGTGGCCCAAACATACTGAATATCAGACAGAAACATGGCTGAAAGCCTACAGTAACAGCAAAGGATAAACGCTTCATTAACAATATAAGCAAATAAATAAACAAATAATCAAACAAATGAAAAAAAATCACAAACATCGCTAATTTCTAAGTGACATGAAAATAACATTTTAAATTAGCTGGAAGCCCCGGCTGGCCTTCACTGTCTGGAGCAGAACCTCCATTAGCTGGTGGTAATTAGACAGAATAGAGCAATTTCTTGTTTGTGCAGATTTGTTGTGTATTCAGGGTGTATGGATTTCTCACAGGTGACCCTCATCCGTGTCAAAACAGGAGATGTGAAATCAGACTAAAATACCTCTTTAAATAGCATACAGAGCTTCTTCACATGGCATGCTATGTGAGGCTGAGATGCATTCTCCAAAAATGAAGACATATTTAATTTTAGATTAAAGATTACATTTTTAAGAAATGCAAAAAACAGGGTCAGACATGCCTGCAAGCCTTCAGGGTACTGTCATTGTGATAACAGCGAAATGAACTTTGCGTCATGTTTCTGTATTTCTCTCCCTTGCATTTCTTGTGATGCTGGCAATCAGTAAGTTGTATAATTAGTTCTGATCACACACTGATCTTCCCACGGGGACAAATAAAATGTCAGTTAATTTAACTAAACCAGATTAAATTATATTTAACTGAAAAGCGCACTTGCTGCCCTCCCAGTGCCTAAATAAAAAAGCAGCCCCCGTGCCATGTTTACTCTTACTTGTTAAGCCAAAAAAAAAGTGCCTTTTTTGACATTTGTTTGAATATGCCACTTGTTAGTGTGTAACATCTCTGAGCAGTCAGTAATATGTGAGTACTATATATATAGTATATACAGTGTGTGTATGTACATATTTTATATGCTACACAACTATCTGTATACCTTTGTTATATGTATCTGAGTGCAGATGGAGGTTGTAACACAGGTTATCTCAAGCTTGATCTATAACTGAAACATCGATTAATTGATTAACTGGCCGAATGGTGGGGTAGAACGACGAGGATGACTCTGCAGTGGGTCTAACTGCCACTCGCCTAATCTGGCTCGACAGCGAGCCGCTTTCACAGCTCCTGGCAAGGGCTTCCGACTCCCTCAGACGGCCCCTCCTGCTCGCCGGGTGTCTTAACGTAAAGCCAAGAGAGAAAAGTACGTGTCCAGACAGTATTGGCATATCTGCCAGGTCCCGGTGACCTTGGTATGGTGCACTCGTCAGGCCCGTCGATGCCTGTCAATACAGTGAAGGAAGACGTGGCCATCGCTGTTTCAGGCCTACCCCCATCAGTGACTTTCACTGTTGGGCCTTCAGACATCCTCCCAGAATCGACAGCAGAAGCAAAAAACGGTTCAAGACCTCGGAACCTGTCATCATGTGATCCTGTTACCCTTTGTGCTTCAACATTTATGGAAAGACCAAATATGTACAAAAGTGGCTAAATATTGTCAATAATATTTACAGTGAAGAACAATGCCCAATATCACAGCTCACAGTCACCTTGACTATATTTACATTATTTGCTTATTTGACATTTTTTTATCCAAAGTGCTACATTTTGGGTAAGGACTGGCATCCCATTCAGAGTGTCCCCAGTCTTGTGCTCTGGGATAGACTTTAGGCTACATAAAGCACTGCACCAGTACTGCCTAAACGGTTGTGTAAAATGAATGGAAAGAATAATTCAGGTGAGGTGCCATTTCATAGGCCCTCTAACAGGGCCCATCTTTTGGGATTCGAGATCATATCCTTTATAGCACAGCCGGTTTATTGCGGCCATCCAGACTCACAAACTACCATACACTGACCCTGATGCAGCAAACGAATTCCTGTGTAAATGAGATGTGGGCCTTGCCTGCCTGTCGCGCGTAACGTGGTACTCCAAGAGAGTGCCCGCATCCCGCAGCTCAAGCCCTTGAGAGAAGTTAAATGCATGAAAACTAGTTCACTATTCGTCGATGTCTTATACCACCGCCAGCCCCCCCCCCCCCACCACCACCATCACCAAGATGGCGGCAAATGTTTCTGCAGCATCCTCTCAGTACCAACGTTTGTTATCGTTTACATTTGCTTTAATATTTATTTTAAAGGCACACAACACTTATGCGATAGTCACCTTAATTGTTTATTCTGTTTAGTTTATTTTGTTTCGTATTTATGTAATTTATGTTCTTATTCTACTTTTTTTTAGGTGAAAGGAGGATGTCCAAAGTACGAACTTTTGTTGTACAGCGAAACTGCTTGTTTTCTGTACAAGTGACAGTAAAAGTCTCTACTCTTTACTGTACTCTACCAGGCATCAGACATCAGTCCCACAGACCTATGCTCAGCTAAATGCTCAGCTAAATGCCTGGGAGCGAATGGAGACTTAACAGTCCATCAAATGATGCTTTAACTCATGTAGCCATCTCTAGGGTTGCTGAGCTTTAGCATGTTTCAATGGCACACTAGCCAGACTAGAGTAGGCAACCTAACTGTCTACCAGAAATCTCAGACAGGAATGACTGCATTGACATGAACATCCTATTATAATGAGATTTAAAGGTCAAGTTGTTTGAGAAAATGTATTTGTGACCAAGGTGGTCCAGAAATGCTTCAGTGAGACAGATCCTGCCATATTTTCCAGTGACCTCGGGTTGATTCCCACAGCAGACCTCCAGATCCAGTAGTTCTCTGGTTTTTCTCCTCACAGCGGCTGTCCATCCCTATCCGTGGAGCAGCTGGGTAAATGACAACTGCCAGGACTGAGCTGCAAACAGTCTAGATGCACACTGGTCAATTGACTGGGACTGGATCTTCAGATGAGGTCAAAAGTTGGGGCTCTCAGTTATTGCTCCACAATCCTCCAATTACGTATCCCGGTCGGTGGTCACTAAGAGTCTGGCAGCAGCACGGGGAGCAGGGCCGGGGGGCACACACTGGGTACATTCATGGCCGATTTAAAGACACCACTCAGCTTAAATGTTTGTAGACTGCAAGAAGAAACCAGCGTACCCAGAGGAGAGCAGTGCAAAACAGGGAGAACAGAGGCACAGGAACTCCATACACACACCGAGAGGAGGTGGGATGGAAATCATCAGCCCTGGAGGTACGTGCCAGCAGTGCCGGCCAGCAAACTGCCACAACAAGCAGGCCTTAATACCATAGAATCAGACACCAGAAAATCAGGAAAGTGCAGCGGGCGTAAGAGCCAGGAGGTGAGGTAAAAACAAAATGTAATAACAACTGGCAGTCAGAGGGAAGGGGTATTCAGAGATAACAATGCAGGGACTTATGGAAAGAGCAACAAGTTTGTGGACAACGGCACTTATCAAATGTCGGATATCAAAGGAGCACTGAATTTGAACCAGAAATGTAGAAGAAGGCCACAAGGTGCAGTACAACATGGGGTGGATGTTTGGGGCCAGGGGTGAGGCCACCTGCAGTTAATTATTAAGGGTAAAATGGAGTTCTCAGTGTGTGAGAAAGGGGAAGACTGACAGTCCAGCTCTCGCAGTTTGCTCAAAGATACTCATCGCACCTCCCCAGCACATATGTGGTGCCGACGATCCTGGCCCATTCCATCCCCCAGCCCTGATTTCCCATTGGTCTGTCACCATCCGTAAGAGTTGGCTTTTTTCGCAGCGTATTACCCTGTCAGGTGCCCACACGAGCGGTCGCCCAGCAACCAGCCATCGGCGGCTCTCGGCACAGGAAGCCCCCGCCGCCTCACGCTGCTCCGTGCCGCCTCCACCAACCCGGCTCCGTGCTGACGTTCCATTGGGTATCGGAGCTGCCATCCGGTGTCCTTGAGACGAGCGCCTCTGACCCCCCCCCACCTCAGCTCTGCTTATCACCCTGGCCTGACAAAGGAAGCTAAAGCATCGCCAATCAGAGGCTTTAACCCAGAGGGCTTAACCACGCAGAGTAAACCTCCGTACACAGACTGTGTGTGCGCGTGTGTGCTCTGCCGTGGGCTGACATTGCAGCCAGGGTGCCCCTGGCCTCGTGTCCCGTGCGTCCGGCGATTATCACGACCCGGGAGTGCGTACGTGGCTATTGCAGGAGGATGGGTGGGTGTAACGTACAAATCTATGCCGAAAACATTAATTCATATTCACGTTGGCACCAGCAGGCCAAGCAGATGCGGTAAGAAATGTAGCATCTCAAACGTAGAATAAAAAAATAAACTATTTCTCATCATCTCACTGTAAGGCAATATTATGGCCGCCACTCGACATATGTTTAGGTGAAAACCAGAACATGTGCTGTGTCCTTTACAGTGTGGATGACAGCTGACATCACTTTATGGCACAAAGATGGACAGAAACGCTACATGCTGGTGCTTCTAGGGCTGCGGAGTTATTCATAAATATACAGTACTCTGCAGAAGTCTTAGGCAGTCAAAGGAAATGTTTAAAGCTATTTATCTGGGTAGGAAATATATATTTTCCCAGAATAAAAAAAACACAATTTAACATAAGAATATATGCATATTAAAAGAAACACAATAAAAACTAACAAGAATTTCTTCTGTTCTCCAAAAAATTACTGATATCTGGTTGGATGGCTGGATGAACACTGCTTCAGTTCCCAAAAATACATGGGTGAATTGGACAGTTGATGCAAATACCGGGGTGACTTTAGGAGAGGTTTTGAAATAATTCAGCTAACACATTCTGACAGACATAGCAGCAAAGTTTTGCACCAACATGAACATCATTTAAATATAATTTCGTAAATCTGCCTACGACTTTTGCACAGAATTGCATGTAAAAATCACAGTAATGAGCATGGAGTTGGGTGGTCTGAGGGCTGGGGGTCATGGTTAAAAGCCTGTGAGGAACGAGCAGAGGAGGCCCCACAGTGAAAAGAGGACGATGCTGACCCATCTGACCGCAGACAGGCATTCGGGTGCAAGAAACTGACAGACAAACCATAAAACCAACATGATTACCCAACTTAATCCAACTATAGCTCTCCCCAGCACCATCATCAACATGGATGAACGCCCCATCTCCGCTGACGCTTCAGGAAACGAGAGGAAGGATGCCATTCGGTACTGTTCTCGCGGCCACCCGCTCACATCCTCCCCTCCATCCATCACTTGGGGGAGGCGGGGGGGCAAGTCCCGCACGCGCCCGGGTTCACTATGTGCGATAGCAATGACTTACCGTGCCCGAGAAAGCTGTGGATGAGAGCTTTAGGAAGTTAATTCCCCAAATGTCACAAATTAAAGCAGGCCTTCTGGCTCGCTGCATATCCTGCATCTCTGGCATCATCTGTTAGCCTGATCCCCGAAGCAGCGCCAAGGACAAAAACACCCCCCCGCTTTCCAGCTCTGTGACTCCACCATCTATAAAGCACAGTTCTCAAAGACAACTTATACGCTTTGTGCTGACAATAGGGATAATCGATCACTGGCCGCAGACACTAGAGAGCGGCCATCCAGCTGGTTTTTGGCAGTATAGCTAATTGGTTATCATCATTGTGCTTTCATTTATATGGTTTTTTTAAAGCAAATATAATAAATAATAAACCAATCTCAATTATATTTTACGTAGCTATTTATAAACTGGGGATAGAGCTTGACTGAGCACATGTGCTATGCACCATCAGTCGCCCAAGCTCAATAGGGTTTGACTTTCCCAGGTGTGAAAGAACTTTATGTTACATCGTATTTGGAAGATGTCCCAGCAGGCTTTGGGGGTGACATCAGACATGTGTTTGAGGCCAGCTGGGAGGGGCCAGGCAGTCCACACGCCATCATGTGGGGCCAGCTCACTCATAGGCCAAACCTCAGGGTCAATGGGCCCCCAAACCCACCTTGGGGCCCGCCACCCAACCACACTACTGCTGAGTTTTGCCAGGTCAATGTGTTGTGAGTCTTTTCTTCTGACTAGAGGGTATCCCTGCAATTCACTGTGTAGAGTAAGCCTCAGTGGGAACAGGGAGCTATATTTGGGTAAACAGCATGGAGACAGGCCAAGTGTGACGGAGCACAGACAGGGGGGTCAAAGGTCAAGGACGCCAGCTGTAGCTCTATGACAACTTCAATTTACAATTCCGGGAAATTACTTCATCAATCCATCCACAAGCTAAAATTTCATGCCAAAGTGAATGGCAGTTAATAACGAAATGTGTGAAAATGACGTGATAAAGGAACATTTGAGATTACACTATAGGACAAACGCTTGGAATACTTTTCAAATTCTGCCCTGAACTTCCATGAAAAAGCGCTAAATATTTCGGACACATTTTCTGCTATAGTAATAGTGTGACCCTCACCTTTTCCCCAGGATCTGCCCTGGTCACTTGAGCACCCAGAACATAAGCCAACATGAATTATAACCGCTCCACTGATTCCTTATATATGACATTGGGCCTAATGCTGGACTTTGGTTCTATTAGCATCAGATTCCCCTTCCAGCCAAATAGCAGCCACTTTCCTGTTGCCTCTGGCCTACAGGTTGATGTTCCTTGGCCTCTGGTAGTGATATCACCCCTGCTCCCCCAAGTCCCATCACGGTGACCAAATCAGGCTGAACAATTGGTAATGTGGGCCCCTGCCATGCTAAAATAAGGCAAACACACACACACGTTTGTATTTATATATTTATGGGGTGCCATCCCTTCATTTCAATAGGAAAAACCATAATCCCACCAATGACTACCTTAACCCTTTGTGACATTTTTTCATTGTGCACCTACTGTGTGTTACTTGTGTTATAAATTTGTTTTATATTATAATATATTATTGTTATTTCTGATGGAGTCGACAAAATTCAAGCCCTCAGCTGAACAAAATGGTGTTTAAGATAAAATGAAATCACTGGGAGGTTGGCTTATTACGATTTTTAATAGCCAAGACTTTGATCTTTTAAAATATATTTTGCCAGCATGATTGAAGAGTGAAAATGAAAATGCCCCCAAATAAGGTTCTGTCCCCCCCCCCCCACACACACACACATTCACATATACACAGCCTTTGAATACTGTAAGATTGTTATCATGTCAGGGTAGATTACCCAATACTCCCCTCAGTCTGTGTTAAAAGATTTGATCCTTGACTGTGTCGCTGTTACAGGACCCTGTGATCCTTGTCACCCTGCACTGTATCTGTGATAAAATACTCCCCTTACTGCTGGTGGAAAGTTTAGAACATCAGTGGAGTCCACAATCAGGCTGTTTTGTGCCAAAGTCCCATTTGTGTTAATGGGACAAGAAATGCTTTGAGAGGCCCGGGTGAGATCACCACGAGCAGTTAATCGCCATCATGCTTAAACCCACACAATGACAGTTTATACACTCCTAGCCATTGGCTTAAATTGGGCAGCAACTGAGGGAAAAGTAAAACCTGAGGGTTTCAAAGCCTCATGTCTTACATTGACAATAATCAGTATATTAATCATTATATACCAGCTCTATTAAAATGTCTTTCTAGCTAAAACTCTTCCAGGTTTTCAAAAATGCTTTTTTGTCACATAGACAACAAAATAAACTTCTCCATATTCTAAAAAAAGTTTGGCATGGGCCAGAAGCAATTTTTTAGTTTTAACTCAAAACAAGTATATTTTGATTCAATATTAAACTGTTTTTCCCAGTTGGAGGGATGGGGACTGGAGCCAGACAGCCTAGGATCCCCCGTTGGCAGGACACCAGACCATCAGAGGGCCCATAAGTGCACACACAATCGAACACTATGGGAAATTTCGAGGTGCTAATCAGCCTAACCGCACGTACAGTAACGGGAGCATGGGAAGAAGCCCATATGAGATGAGGAGAACACAGAACAAAGGCAGGATCTGAGCCACCAATCCTGGAGGTGTGAAGCAGCCCACTGAGCCACAATGCCACCTTAAACACAGCTAAATACCTGTTTAAAGGAGACAATAACTGTATGACCCCCCCCCCCCTGCCCAGACATTTTCCCTATGATTCACCTCTCTGTATGATTTCTGTTACGAAGCTTGAATGATGCTTCAATCATTAAGCAGAGACGAACGTCATTCACATTTTACTGCACCTACACCAGATTAGAAGGGCACACATGAATAGATATTAATTAAAAAGACTGACACAGACCCATAGCTGGGAAAAAAAGATATTTAAAAAGATATGCCTTTTTAAAGTTGAGGCAGCCTGACAGCACCGAACCCAAATAAGGTGCGAATGAAGGCGAGAGAAAGAACAAACAACTCTAGTCAGGATGGCCATCACACATACAGTACCTAACAATGAGGGTCATTATCAAATGTGGCAGGGTCATATGTGGAGGGGCAGTAGGATATATTACGGTTTTCTAGTAAATCTTTGGCGCTCATTTCGGGTCAACACTGGTCTGTGTAGTCCCCCCCTACCCAATGACTCACACATCCCTGCAGATGGGTGCCGATCCCACATCCAACACCATTTCCAGCCAATACGCATGAGTCACACACTGAGCTCAAGCTCACCGCCAATGAGCGGTCTGGCTTCTGGGAGGCCTGCAGGCCCGTCGCGGTGCAGTCACGGTGCCGTTGGGGAAAGCCCAACCCCCGGGAAAAGTAGGATAACCCACCACCCGAGAAGCTGGGAACTCAGATTTAACCAGAGCATTGTAGCCCGAGATAATTCAGGTCAGTGTTAGGTTTGGGGTTAAGCTTCAGGCCCCCTGACCTGGAGTGGCGGTTAGAAGATATACGATGAGATGAAGGTCATTTAGGTTGCAGCTTTTGAAGGGATGAGCGAATAACGTACATTAGCACTCGCGAGTATTCTGTCACACCTGGACCCTACAGCACAGTAAGTGTCACGCAGCTGGCTAAACTGGTGCTTCCAAAGATAACTGGAAGACTAAGGAAGAATAATGGAGGTTGGTACCTGCAATTACTGGCACATTACGCACTATGAGTCCTACACCTGCGAGGGGGGGGGGGGGGGAGAAACAGCGGACAGGGACTCCCACAGGACGCGGCTTCCACCCGGGAGATGCCTTTTATTCCACTTGACAGAAGCAACATCAAGGAATAAAAAGTGTTCTGTCTTTTGCATCATCTTCCCAATCAACCCCCCCCCCCCGGCGATTGGGAATGGCTCATTGAAACTGCCTCCCAAAACTATGCTACTCTAAGGATCCATCAATCCCCCATTAGGATACCAGACAGCTCAGCTTTGAGCAATGATTTCAGAAGATAAACCAGCTATGGGCCGCAGAGGGAGAGAGCGGGGAGGGTCATCATTCCAAGCATTCTGGTGGAAAACAGGTACAGGGGAGAATCCCTCCCCAAAACCAGGTCTCCTGCAGTCCCGTGTGACCTTGGAAAATAATTTCTATAACCTATCTGTCATGATCTGCCCCGCCCTGCGTGTCTAGCTCCCGGTGTCTCCCTCAGGCAGGACTTGATTGGCCTCACCTGTGCCTCGTTCTGCTTTCCTGATGTGTTAATCCCTTCGTTAGCCTAATCACACCCACCTGGTGTTTCCTCCTTGATGTCTTGCCCTATTTAGTCAGTCTGCGTCCGGTTCCCCGTGTCGGTTATTGTCTAAGCTGTGTCTCCGTTACATGTGGCTTGCGTTCCTGTTCCTCCCTTGTCCTGCTAATAAAAGCCCCTTTTGGGGGGTCTAAACCCTCAGCCTGCAATATGGGCCGTTCTTCCCGCAGCAAACGCCACACTATCCTCCAGTGCAGGTTGAGGGCAAGCCTGGAGCCTACCCCGGGAAGTACAGAGCATAAGCCAGGAGACATCGAGGGTGGAATGCTCTTGAAGAAAATAACTCTATTGTCTTTAATTGTATAGGATCCTTTTCCATACATTGTATATTGCTGATCCCCACTGTGAGCTATGCCTTAAGGAGAGAACCGGAGCGAGCTTAGGGCTCTGCTGGGCTGGGCTGCCGACTGGGACTGTCAGCGTAAGCACTGTCATTTCATCTAAACGGAGCAAGCTGAATAAATAGGCAGCGGCTTCGGTGTATCGCTTTGCATGGGAGCTTCAGGCCGATGAGTATATAAACAACAGAACCTGCCAAGCTAGCAAACAAATAAATGAATAATAAGAAGAACTGATGCTGTCGCCTAAGTGCGGAAGTGTGGGGGGAAAGTGGGCTTCCCTGCTTCATTAATTATAGGAATAAGTTGCTCAGCAGTAACAGCACTAGATGCAGGACTCAACAGTAGCCGCTCGTCTACCCCTGGGGGGGGGCCCTGGGTTGGGGGGAGGGACAACAGGTCAATTAGAAGGAAAGTGGCTTCTTAAACAGACCATGTGTTTACATGTTTGCTTGTTTGGGATCCTATTTTCCTCTCTGCAGCCAAACCAAATATAAAACCTACCTAAGACTTTTAATTTCCCCTCTATTCCTAGGTGGGGTATCTGGGTATACCCAGAAATCTGTTTCCATTAATTATTTAGAGGTAGGGCCCAAGGCCTTTAGCTTGCTGCAGTTTCCAAAATCTAACACCATTCCAATACATTGTGTCCTTTGGGTCTACTGGATCATCCAAACTTCCTCACTGGTCCTGATAGTGTAGATAACCATGTATTAGTCTTTTTCCAGTAAATATGTGCTAGAATAATTTCCAAGCAATCCAAGTTACCTTCCTCATAAAAGTTTGTTGTTTTCAGTTCATGACAAATGAGCTGTTTGTTCTGGTTTTCAGTTTCTGACAAATCATTTCTTTTCACCTCTGTAATATTAACTCTAGAGAACAGTTAATAAAATTTGATCAAAGTTCAGTAAATTTAAAAGTTTTGATTTCATAGACCACAACGAAACAGAAAATGAAGGATTTAGATGATATTTTGGATATTCAGTTCAAATACATGTTAAAGTACTAGATTTAGCTCTAAATATCAAGTCAAGACATGTTTCATGAATTATGCTATTTAAGTCACCATAGCTTTGCCAATAAAAGTATGCTTATGTGTCACATAATAACAGAATAACTTTTGTTCATTAAAAATTATGCAGATTTTATAACTGTAAAAGATTTGCTGCCATCATCAAGCTGTGGAACCCATGACAATATATAATTATTCACTTGTGTGGGAATCCTTAGAAAGAGATAACAATAATCAGGACAGAACCTGTCAAGTGAGCTAATCTATACAATGATCCATGCGTGTAAGAACCAGCCCATTCATCCTTTCATTGTGATGGAGCTTGCGTAACTGTTTCAGTCTGACAGCAAAGGAAGACCACCAAGATCAGCGGTACCCAACCCTTTGACGACCCTTTGAAGACCTTAACAATAAAAACCCCACATTTTACTATTTTTCACAAAGGAGCAGAGTAACAGAGCACTTTGTACATTTTAGGCGAAATGGGCCATCAGTATAGTTCCTGCAGACTAGCTAAAGCTGTGCTGTTATGCAATGCAGCAAAACTGATTGAGCAGCTCTTCCTGCACCATATGACGCTGTTTCAATTCTCCTTCTGATGCATCAAGTAGGGGAACCTCAAGATGCAAGTGAGAACTGCAGATGGAAGCAGGCCAGGTCTTTAGAGGAAGTCACCCTGGTAACCACTTACAAGAACACCTGGTCAGTATGAAATATCTGAAACTGGCAGTCTGAGAGAAAAGGCAGCATTCGAAAGGCAGCCTTATCTCACACTCTGATCTGGCTGTTAACATTTTATTGCTTTTCAGCACACAGTAAACAAAGAGACAAACCAGCTAAAAAAACAATAAAATAAGGATAAAAGATTAAGAACAGGTTTAACCAAAGCCTGTCTTTTGAAGATCATTGTACTTGCTGTGTGTTTCCTGCCATACACCAGCTTATTACTGCTTATGATTTGTTTCAAATGTCATTCAAGATTTCTTAACGAAAAGCCACAGGATTCTTTAATGATCAAAGGTATGGAATCCCCTGTGTTCCCAAAAAGTACAGGGAAGATGCTAATCATTTTGTTATAGTAGTTATCTTAAGCCCATGCAATCGCTCAAGACCATAAACAAAGCCTTCAGTTAAACGCTCAGCATGCGAAGCTTCAGCGGCCACCTTCACAAACCAAAGCTTAATGGTGGTAGATGGAACCAGAAGATGTCTTAATCATGTATATATTATAAATGTGGGATGGTCCCTTACCAAGCTATTGGGAGACAGCAAAATGGCCACCTTAGACCAAATCAGTGGGTCTAGTATCCACAGTGACAACAACAATTGGGCTCATTTTGTCTTCCTGGTAAATTCATGATATGTATAAACTGTACAGCCAACACAAAATCTTAAATTGGATAACCCCTTGTCAGGGTAGCTAACATAAAATTTTGACTGGAATGGTGCTCTATAGGTTAAAAAAACAGTACTTTACAAATAGGCATGTATATAATTAAATGCCTTGTGAAATTCACAGATGGTTGGCAACCAAAACCTAGAATCCTAGAATTGATCCTGATGGCCCATATTCAACTATAAACTGTTCTTGAAGTTAAATAATTCCTATTTCCATTGTAGCTAAAGTGGTGGCTATCATATATATTCATCAAAACCCCAACGCAGTACTACTAATTTTATCTGATCAGGAATCAGCATTTACTCCACATTTACAGCACACATAATTACTCATTGGCTTACAATACAGGGAGAAATCAGGCATCAAAACAGTTACTGTTACAGGAAGTGAACAGAAGTGTTTGGACTTAGTCTGTCGAAGAGTTAGTTAAGGTCCCAGTGAGGTTCAAGGCTTTGGGAAAGGACATGGCGGGGTTGATAAGGATAAGTATGGACAATCCGTGCGTTAATTTCAGTACCACCAGCAGAACCGACCAAGAAATCTGTATTAGGTTGAATTTTACAAAAAATAGTGATGTAAAGACAGCTGTAAGCAGCATGACACCCCCTTAGACAAAGAAAATTAGGCAAGAATCAATTCATTACTCTTAATAAATGAAACTACAGCATTGTAAATGGCTCTGACATAGCAAAGGAACACAGGACAAAAAGAAAGCTGCCTATACACACATATGAATTTTAATAACATCCCAGTCTTAATACATAGGCTTTAATATGGGGTTGGCTCACCCTTTGCAGCTACAAGGTTTAGGAGTGTGTTTATGCGAATTTTTGAACATTCTTCTAGGAGAGCATTTGTGACGTGTTGGACGAGAAGTCCTGGCTCACAGTCTCCGCTCTAATTCTATTCTATCGGGTTGAGGTCAGGGCTCTGTGCAGGCCAGTCAAGTTCCTCCACACCAAACTCACTCATTCATGTCTTTATAGGCCTTGCTTTGTGCACTGGTGTGCAGTCATGTTGGAACAGGAAGGAGCCATCCCCAAACTGTTCCCACAAAGTTGGGAGCATGAAATTGTCCTAAATGGCTTTGTATACTGAAACATTAAGAGTTCCTTTTACTGCACTGGAACTAAGGGGCCAAGCCCAACCCCAGAAAAACAATGCCACACCATAACCCCCCCTCCACCAAACATTACCTTGGCACAATGCAGTCAGGCAAGTACCGTTCTCCTGGCAACCGCCAAACCCAGACTCATCCATCGGATTGCCAGACAGAGAAGCGTGATTCGTCACTCCAGAGGACACATCTCCACTGCTCTAGAGTCCAGTGACGGTGGGCTTTACAACACTGCATCCAACACTTTGCATTGAACTTGGTGATGTGAGGCTTGGATGCAGCTACTCAGCCATGGAAACTCGTTCCATGAAGCTCCCTACGTTCTTGAACTAATCTGAAGGCCATACGAAGTTTGAAGGTCTGTAGTTATTGACTCTACAGCAAGTTGGTGACTCCTGCACACTGTTTGCCTCAGCATGCACTGTCCCTGCTCTGCGATTTTATGTGCCCTACTACTTCGTGGCTGAGTTGCTGTTGTTCCCAATTGCTTCCACTTTGTTATAATACCACTAACAGTTGACAGTGGAATATTTAGTAACGAGGAAATTTCACAAATGTTCTTATTGCACAGGTGGAATCCTATCACAGCACCATATATATGGTGTACGGTATACCTATGTATATGGTGTGTGCATATATATATATATATATATATATATTTTAGTAGTGTGACGAGATCTCGTGGTACGAGATCTCGCGAGATCAAATTTGTTTCGCGAGATGCGTCTGGTCTCGCGAGAAC
>JAODKN010000063.1:15736006-15748162 GCA_026774425.1 Petrocephalus zakoni
TTTCAGACACGCAGGTTCCCTCCATTTCAACACCACGCTCCCAGTTTGACTCACCAGCTGTCTGGAAGCACATCAGCTCTTGGCTGTTGCTCCCTGAGAGCTGATCTGCCCCTCACAACGACAACTTGGTGTTATCCTCCTCAACACACATCTCACAATGTCTTTGCCGTTCTCAATAAAGCATCACAGCAACAGAGCCGCACACAGAAGTCTAGTGCCGGCCACTTCTCCCAGATCCCAAAATGTTGTTCTATATCTGTTCGTGCAACTGATATTCATGGACGTATTATAGCAATTTCTCAGGGACAGGCCATTTTGAAGGTAAGCTGCTAACGGGTATCGACGGATCCTGACAGCCGCGGTGGGGAGTCCGCCCTTGCTGGGAGCAAACAGAAATCCTTTATTTTGACTTAAATTGCTGACCGGAACGTATCAGCAGGCAGGCCATTGTAGTACAGCCAGGCTACGCATGAGACCCAACGTTTCACCAGGCCGAAATGATTTGAACGTAGGCACCAGTTGTGCAGGATCCATGGTTTGATATGGAGACAGTGCTGGTGCCGTGAGGGTGGGGGTAGAGGGGGGGCACTCAAGAGACCTAGTCCATTCCCTCAAATGATTGTGTTCCCTCCAAAATAATCACCCTAATACGGTAAAAAGATTAGCCTCCCCGCTAGTCCTATAACGTTGAATGCCCCCCCAGCCGCCGCCCAGGGTCTAACACTGGTAATTTCCTTGAAAGATCACCAGCCCAACAATGCTACAGCCCAATAACATCAAGCAGCTACACTTCATCCAATGCCAGTGTCACATGATTTCATTTGTTGACGTTACATTTACACACAATGCCTGTAACTCTCTTGCATAACGGGCCCCTGTTCCTCCACAACTCATAACACAACAACAGCAGGCTATGGTGAAACACCATTGCGTAGTAGAGATCGAGACACTACATGTAATACTGTTATTCCACAGCGGAAATGTAACAGACAGACATGACACCATTACATCAGAAATGAAATCATGGAGGGATGAGCTGTTTTGAAAAATAAAATGCCACAATCATTCTACCAGCTGTTTTCCCAACCCAAAGTTGAGGAGGGGTTGTGGAACCTATCCCAGCCAGCACAGGATACACTGTGGGAGGGATGCCACTCCATTGGGCACACACACCATGGGCAATTTAGAGATGCCAGTTAACCTAACTGTATGTCTTTGTACTATAGGAGAGAACAGAGAAAAACTACAGAATATGGGAACAGTACTGAGGATTAAGCCACCATGGCCCGTAAATTTTACTAAAAATGGTCAAATTTATTCACTTTTCAATTTAACAGAAGGGAAAATTGAACCTGTGTAAGACTCTGATGAAGTATAATAATGTGAATATAATAATGCTAATAATAGCCAGTGTTACCCTAGGAGAACAATACATGAGAGACATTATGGGATTTCCACCAGCAGTTATCAGAGGAGAACCTGAAATGTCCTTGCACAATGGTTTCGTTTAACGTTACAATGCTCCTGTGCTCAAGGAAGTCTGCGGACAGCTGGGACGCCTGGCACCTTCCAGCGGTCACTGCTGAGCAAGACAGACTGACATCCAAGTCCGGGAGGTCTAGGCTAGGATAATGGCATGTCTGTGAAGCTCCATCCCAGCCCATGTGGAAGACAAACTGAACTACGGCATAAGACATAGAAAGATATTAGTATAGCTACATCACAGACTGTCAGAATTTAATAATTATCTGCAGTACTAGGATGGAAGCAATATGGCCAATATATTTATCCATCTCCTATAGGGGCTAATCCAGTACAACATCACATAGAGCCTGGAACCTATCCCAGGAAGCCCAGGAAATGGGGGACACCCTGTCCAGGGTGTCAGTCCATCACAGGGTACAGCGTAAGCCGGTTTACACAGCCACACTGCGAGGAGGCCCACGCAATCACAGGGAGAACATACTAACTCAACACACACAGCTACCTACTGAGCCACCATGCTGCCCACACTGACTAATCTCTGTTCAAACTGCAGAAATGACTAGAGTGACGACGGGCTACAGGCCAGATCTTGGCGTATGCCACTGACGGCGGCGAGAGGCAGGAATACAGATGGTAGGCAGCCAGTCTCCTTTACCATGGTCACATCTAAGCGGCCAAAGGCAAACCAGCTGGTCATGTAGGATATCCGTCATCCTCACACCGAACCGTACCTGATGAGACATCCGACTTCCTCCAGAGAGCCGGTGGGCTGAGAAGCTCGCGGGCTGTCTCGAGGGAATGTTCCGGACTCCTGGCTTCAGGCTCTAAACGTGAGGCAGACTCTGACCATCGTGTAAAGTGTTACACAAGAATGTGCGTTTCACTGCTCCTGGGCACCTATTCAAACCCATTTTTTTGCCCCTGGAAGCCAGCGGTGCATCATGTACTTCAGGGTTCTAGCCGTTTGCTTAACATCTATCTCCCATAACTTACACCTGGAACAAAGGAGCATTAACAGCCTTAATCCACACACACACCTACACCCTCAAAATAAGGTCATGAACTTCCAGCTCCATTTCCAGCATTCATAACCTGGAGGACTAGCTGCTGACATAATGCCCAAGCCCTAATGAATCAATTGATTAACTTTTAAATGCCAACTGTGACCTGCTCTTTGCAAAGAAACATATCACTAAGAAAAGCTGTTGCCAGCCATTTACTGTGATGCAGTTGGCATTTCTGCTAACAAAACCAATCCGAGGTGGGGGTTTTGGGGGGGGGGGTAGCTGTTAGCCAAACCGCCACGCTACACACAGGCCATAATAAGAGGGCACACACCTCACATCTGAAACGTAATATGCATCAAGCCCAATAAGCCAGAAAGGACCAGAAAGCCACAGTGCGGCAAACAGAATTTAACAAAGCAGGAGAGCATGGTTACTATTACACACTAACATAATTACATACAATATAAGAAACTGTGTTTAAATACCTTAGAGTTGGGATTAACTGTAACCCTGATGTGTTACTGCTTGGCTCCAGTTTTAATCACAGAATGAATTTAATACGTAATACTTTAAAATAGCATAAAGTAACCTATACCAACCAGTATTCTACTTAGCGGTATCAGGATTCAGGTTACATTACAGTATGCATGCTTTACAGTATGCATAAAAATTTACTCACTGCTTCTCACAATGTTCATTTATCTTATGTTTACCTTTGAATGTGCAAGTTTTCTGAATTAATGGAACTATCCTTTTTGAGATTTATGAATAAATCACAAATATATGTCTTTAAATTATTAGAATGTGCTTTCCAGTCCTTTTTAAATGTTTTTAAATGTACTGAATCACAGCTGAAGACATAACAGACTTCCCCAGAAAGCCTTATGCCATAATAATACGGTTAAATCAGGGTAGGAGACAGTCTGATACAGATGCTGACCTGCCCAGCCTCATATTTCTGCATACTTGTTTGATGAGGAGAGAATCGGCACACAGCCGTAAACAGACAAACCTCATTATCAGGAACAAAAAATATTTTCAGCTACTCAAATGTTATTTTTACTGAGAATCACGTAAAATTATTTTAAAACCTGAAAATGACACTGTAGCATAAAATCACAACCAGGTTTTTGGCGAGTGACTTAGTGAGTTAGGATGCCGGGATCAGAAGGTTGCCATTTGATTTTTTTAGCAGAGACTTTTATCCAAAATAACATAGCAGGGTCAGACAGCCCCCGGAGCAACAGGAAGTTATGGACCTTGCTCAGGAGCCTTTGGGTGATAGCACTCTGCTGGCCACAGGTTTCCTATCACAACCACAGCACCCTAATGTTAAGCCAACCACCACCAACCCCAAACCCTGCGCTCAGCAGAGTGGTTTGACCACTGGGCTCTTGAAGAAGGCCATCTGGTTCATGGACTGACTAACCATGCTTACTCACTTGTACATCGTCTTTCAATAAAAGCACCAGCGAAATTAGTAAATGTGTCTTTTTTCATACGTAGCCCTTCTTTACAGCGGATGCCTATATATTTACTGAAAGGGCTCTGTTAACCTCGGCCATCCTCCCTGTGGCCCAAAATCAAAAGATTGACAGGATGCTACAGACTGACGTCAGTAGGACAAATCAGAGCAAGGCCCACTGATCGCGCTTATTGATTTGTCCTCGAAAAAAGGACAAACTCAACAATGTACGCTTAGAATTTAACAGAACAGAATATATATGCTTTAACATCCAACATAGATAGATAGATAGATAGATAGATAGATAGATAGATAGATAGATAGATAGATAGATAGATTCTGGTGAAATAATTTCTATTAATATGATGTTTATGTCCAACAACACTTTCATTAAATTGAACCGTAATACATCCATCCATCCAACCAGGGTGCACCCTGGCCGGCATACAAATAGATACATTTTAAAATATACTATTTTTTGAGTTTGCATTCAAAATAAGTTCTCCCTACACTGCCAAATAAAAGATCGCAGCAGCTGAAGAAACAGCAACACAGCACAGATTGACATATTTTTCATAATGATACAGTAGCATATGATTGCCATTTCTGTCTATCTAGTAAGCAAGATTTGTTTGTGCTCCGAGCTGATTACTGTTTCTGCTTGTTCCCAATGCTCTGAAAAGCTTGTATAGACGTCAAGCACAAAACATACTTGACCGGACGTCAAATCTGTTATGAACAAACCCCAGCTGAAGTGCTACATTTACATCTAGCAGGCTATGTTTTAAAAAAAAGAAAGATTCAGCCAAGCCGAATTAAAATATTGTCCAGATAATTAAATTTGCCACTATCTCCTTGCTATGACCTTTTCTGTTCGGTCTCAGCCAATAATGTGGGCTGCATAATATTAGTATCAGATATCCATGAAGAAGCATATATTTATAACAGCATGCACTGTTGCCAGAATATGTATGCTTTGGTATATATATATATGACTTTAAAGCTAACAGAATTGTTTGCCGGTGTAATTCACAATACTAAACTGAACGCTCTGGAATAACTAAAAACGTGAATTTCTGAATGTTTTAGCACAAACTGCCCCCCCCCGCCCCCCCACAGTCCAAAAACATCCATCCATCTTCTGCAATCACTGGTGATATTCAAGGTTGCAGGGGGTCTGGAGCCTATCCCACTGGCTACAGGCTTAAGGCAGGGAACTACCCAGCATGGAGCACCAACCCATCATAAGGCACACTCACACACCATTCACACCTATGGGCAATTTGGCAACTCCAATTAACCTCTGCATGGTTTTGGACTGTGAGGGGAAACCAGAGCACTCAAAGGAAACCCTACAACAACAGAGGCAGAACATATAAACTCCACACACAGAGCCATGGCGGAGAAACTCGAACCCTGGTCCTGAAGGTATGCGGCAACAGTGCTAATCACTATGCCAGCCAGGCCAAACGGATAATGGTTAATAGTCTCCTAGTCACCAGTGTCTCCTAGCTAATAGCTGTCAAACTAAATAGAAAATTCCTAATAGAAAAAAAGTGTAATTTCTAACAGTATTCTTAGGCTACCATGGTTCAAGGTTCAAGTGCCAGGTACCACTGCGGGCCCCCCTACCCCATGAATACACCCCACCTCTCCTGTAGAACTGAGTAGCCTCGCAATCTGAAACCTATTGTGACAATGTGCTGCTCCCATTGGCTGATGACGGCCTGAAATCACGGAAACGGCTCTATGGACCTGGCAAATGAAACATGGTAGGGTGGGGGGGGGACTGGCACAGTTCCTAAACTGACCCCCCTATTAATCTCAACTCCTGCATTTAATCTGTCTCAACTTCTGGTTCCACCGCACAAGCACAATAGGCGCCCAGTGCACATTTTAATGAGGTTTAATGAATGTCAATACTCAGGACGATTAGAAACATCCCCAGCTCATTGTCACAGAGTCCTCCATTTATCAAATTTAGCTATTATTTTACAGGACAATATTATTTTACTTTTAGCCCCAGTGGCCAAGTGATTAATACGTGCAGACACTCAGAGAGTCAGTCGAGGCGTGCTCTCATGTGTGTATGCGTTTTTTAATCACACAGATCTGAATGTACTGGTTAGGGAAGGTATAGACGTGACACGACAGTTGTTCCAGGGAGTGACTGGGTGTCTCGGTTCACACCCAGCACCTTCAAAAGCAGGCGACCGTGGAAATGCTAATTTAGAAAATTGCTGAATCGCCTTGCATGGGAAAGGGGTATGTAAAGTCACAGAAACATCGATGTCTCCATGCTAGCTACAGGGCTGCGTTGCAACTTTGACCATGTTGAGACATTTCGTCGCAAGGAAAACCAGTGCAAATAGCTTATTTTAATAAAAGGAAATGTTCCACAGAAATCCTACGCACTGATGTTCATTGGCCCAAAAATAGACACCACTTTGGACCAAAACTGCTGGATGAATTACTGTCTTTCTCCTAATTCCTCAGTCATTTTCTGGTAATGTATTCACAGACTGGCCGGCACTGTCGCCTCACACTTCCAGGACCGGGGACAGTCAAATCAGCCCCCGCTCCGGGCGTATGGAGTTTGCATGTTCTCAGCATCTCACCCCAGTTCCCTCCCACAGCCCAAAGACAGGCAGTTAGGCAAACTGGCATCACTAAATCACCCACAGAGTATAAAACGATGTCTGGTTATATTCTGCTCTATGCACTGGCTTCCCATCTAGGTTGTTCTACTGGGTTGTGCCCTGTGGCTCCTATAATAAGCTCCAGGCTGTTGAAAGATTAATTTTCACAGAATTTCGCCAAATAAAGTCAGAACCTCTCATACGTCCAAGCCAATGCAGTTAACGAGGAGAGTGCCAATGAAAAAGGCAGTGGGTATAAACATAGCCACACCCACAAAGACTTCGATATATCCAAAACGAGTCGACCACGCTGTGCACTGGGAGGCTCCTCTCATGTGGGTAGTCCATGGTAACAGCACAGGATTCTCAATACACTTTTAAAGGGTGCGACTGCAGCGTAATTAGCGCCCATGTCCCACACAGAGTAAGATTTAATAATAAGAGTTTAAGCCATGCATCCCACTAAAACCCACACAGGGATGCTCTGTTTACTTTCATTGGGGGTTTTTAACTCAGATGCAACAAAGGACAAGGCTGCCCCAACACGGTGCTGCGGTTCCATTCCTGATACGGTGCTATCCCTCGCGGCTAAGCCTGCTGGGGCGTGGGAATGCTGAGGCAGGGATCCCAATCTTAACCAAGGTCCTAGAGAAAATACACCCACATGCCCTCAATTTCTTATGGTTAAAAAAGGTTTGTTTCGTTGCCAACCAATTTCGTTTTTTTTTCTCTTTCTTAAAGCCACGCAGTGTTTATACATTCATAAAGATAAATTCACGTAATGAACGAAACGTCCTGCTTTTTTTTTTCTCTCTGAAGGCTCTCTTAAGATTTGAAGTGGCAATAAACTCACATGCCTACCTACTATGCCTGCCCAGTCCCCATTCCGTTTTCCAGTACAGGCCTTAAACTGTTCTTCCTATTATCCAGTACATGGTTGTGTCGTGGCTAGAGCTTCACATCAGAAGGCAAAGGGAATGAGGCAGGACTTCCACCAAGATCTCCTCCAAGTAAGACACCTGAGGATCCGTCACATCGCTCTTTAACAGCCAGCAACAAACCAAGCGTTTCCCATTTGCACAGCACGGAAAAGAGGTTCAAAAAACCCCCAACTGTGGTAAATTAGTGTTAGACTTTCTGACCCTCAAAGGTGACTTTTAAACGTTTTTAATGAGACACACCAAAGCAGATGGAAAGTAATAACAATGATAATAACAATTCATGACACAGGTGAATCAATTAAAGCTGAAAGTTTGGACGCTGCATATATTATTGGGGTACAGACACTGATCGCCTGCGCCCGCCTACCCAAAGCCCTGGGGTGCGCGGTAATAAGTTACGAATAAATGCATGAGAAAATGAGGCCTACTTTATCATGTCGATCTGAAGTGAGTTTATAATAACAGTTATGTTTATCACCATGCATTAACAAACAAATCTCCAGGTATGCTTGTCTTTACACTGATAGCTGTATAAGTCACTCTGATGGGGGGGGGGGGCAAATTATAATTTGATGCCCAAACTCTACTCATGGCTGTGCCACGGATCAAGGGCGATGTGGTGACACTCTTGAAATCAGCACATTTTGATTACCAGATTAAATGTGCAGGGAGGCACGTTTGCCTCTGATTGTAGAGTGACACGGACAATATTGCGGTTCGCCTTGTGCTGCGAGTTCATTTATTTGTCTCGTTAATTTGATTTCCCATTTCGATCCGGTTATTCTTTAGAGGATAACGGTCCGAATAAAAAATACATTAAAAAAAATCATGTTTGCTTTAAAATTAAATTATAAATCTGTTGCACCATCCGTAGCAGCAACAGCTGGAGTCCGAAAATGGGTAATAACACCCAGCGGGGGAAAATGCCAGTAGATTAGGAGGGTGGGCAATAACCTTGAAACATTCTCAGTTTGAAACATTAAACAAGGTATCAGCGATCAAGTTTCCTGATAGGCATAGCTGAGATTTAATTAGGATAAAAATGGTCTCACAGAAAATTAATGTTGAGGCCGATCATGTTCTGTAAAAATATGGTATAGGTTCCTTAGCAGATTCAGAAAACGTGGTCAACAAAGAGATCAGTTACTTTAAAAAAAACATAAAATGATAACAAAATGTATAATTGAGCATGGGATCATTAATGTAGGTAAGAATCGGTGATCCCATTGGTCTGGATGGGTTATTGTGCTTTTTATCATTTGCCTTCCGGGAAACCAGAGTCACATGGCTGTTTGGGTGCAGCGCTACTCCCTGCCAAATCCTGACAGTTGAGACAGATTTGCTTTCATCATCAAAACACGAGAATGAGGTTCCTTTCGGGCAAAATCCGCACACCTGAATGACAGATCACTGATGAAGAAAGAGGATGAGGATTTTCACGGATTTGTCTAAAAGGCCATGAGGTGGATCAGTCCGTTCCCACGATACACATCAGGAGGTGTCTCGTCCTGACCGGGCCTAAGTTACGTAAGCACATTGCAGATTCAATGTTACGCTCGCTATTGCTGGATGATATTTTAGATGTGCATTTATAGAAATGTGGAAAATCTCACGGAAGTGTGGCCGAGAGTTATTCCAGACTCTGGCGCTGCGATCTGGCAGCACAGATGTGCAGCCTCCCTAATGTAACATGCAAGAAAGATTCAGTATTATGAAACAGGCACGATGTCCCTAAATGTGCCAGTTTTTAACTAATTTACCTATCTCTGGGGCTTGCCGAAATTAACATGACAAAACGGAACGATGCATGCAAAAACCCCAATAGTTAACCTGGGATCCCCCCCCCCCCAAAAAAAAATAAATACATCTGCATTTCAATAATTAAGTTGTGCCACCCCCCACTGCAATATCTCTCACAGACAACCTTGGAAACAGTCATCAATTCATATAGTTACATCACAATATTTAAACGGAGAAGCTTTTTTTCGAATTTCTGGATGACTATCTTGATGCATACTCAAGACTGATTATAAACATAAACAGAACGAGCAAACTGCCCCACAGTCCTTTGTTATTTAAACAACGGTCCGTTTATATAGGATATGACAAATGTTGTATTACACCAAAAACAAACAGCACGCTCTTTATTTACAAATCCTTGTTTCATTTTGCCTTGGTAATCACAGTAAGTTGCCCAAACTAAGAATGCCAGCAACGTAAATATAATTGCAAATTTAACAATGAAATATTCTTGATTTATTCATGGCCCAGATGGATCATTTTATCACATTTTTCCATTCATGGTTTTTTTATATAGATTCCTGTTGAATAGGAATGAATGGATGAATAGGAATTTTATGACTAGTGCCCTTGAGGACTTCCAGTGGTATTTAAGTTTAATTAATCATGCTCTAATGAGACTCCACATCTCAGAAAAAAACAATATCACTGTATATGAATTAATTAATTAACGACAGGAGCCAATAAACGGACTATAATGGCAGGGGACATATCTGGGACAGTGAAGTGACAGACGACATTCTCCTATTAACTGCACACTGACACACACAATCGGGTCTGCCTGGGGTTGGGGGGGGGGCACTGTGGTTAGCAGGATCCTCACAATGTGGAAGCACTTAAGGACCACCCGACCAAAAAAGACTACAAACAGTGTCCCAAGAAAAACGCTGGTTTTGGAGCTGGGCGGCTACGACTTTGCCGGCATGTTACCTGATAGCTGTGCCAAGGCCAGGAGAAGGGGGGGGGGGGGTTCTCCCTCCAGCTTTGTCACTTGCTTCCTGGTCACAGGGCTCCTGTACGCTAGCCTGAACTGGGCTGCCTCCCCCCCCCCCCCAGAGAGTGCGTCCCGTGGGATCCAGTGCAGAGATGGTAGAAGGTAACATCTCCGCCCTTCCCCGTAGCTATCAAGTCAGGGCAAGCTGGGGCCCTGACAGTCGGAGGCGATGTCATCAGCAGCTGGCCCCGATAAGGGCGATGTTGACACGGATATGACAGTAGGCCAGCTTTACGGCACAAGACGCCATTACCCTGTTTGAGATCTCACTGTTGGGGGGGGGGGGGGGGGGTCTGGCACCGCACCAGAACCGGGCTGTCTCTTTCCCAGGACTGAGGAATCGTGGCAGGCCAATCAGCAGCATGTCAATAATAAGCTATTAAGTCAGTTGCCGGTCACATGCCATGTAATCCAAAAGCCTTAAATCACACATTGGTCCAGTGGTCCAAACAGAAACAACCATCACTAACAGAGTTTACAGTGATTATCCACAGTATATTGGGGAACTGTCTCCAATAATCAATAAGGTGAATTTTAGTGGCTTAAGAGCATCAGTAATTACAGTCGAATTACTGGCTATTTACCACTTTAATGACCTTGGCGCGGTTACTTTCCTCTCTCCCTGTTACGCTATGATTTAATGTGTGAGGTTAAAGCCAGTGCCCACCCCCCCATGACTCTAAAAGGGCTGGGGTGAAAAATTTCACCACAATCCAGCAACAATGAAGAGCCAACGATCAGCCCTCCGTCTAGACATTTTCATCCGTTTACATTGCATTGACCAAAATACAACTTGCGGCATGGTAGACAGTGCACATAACTAACATAAATATCTTCCGAAAAGTAATATTTATCATAAAAAACACTGAAAAGCACAGAGCTCTTGCATTACCTTCACCTTTTTGATAAATCTAAGGTGCTAAATCTATATGCTAAACGACTGCCATGCTGACATATATTTATATTTAAATATAGAGGAACAATAACAGACAACATTTTGAAGTGGATGTGAAACAGATAGAGAATAGACAGAATCTGCGTGGCAAGGTAAAGCTAAGAAGTTGGGAGTAACATTTCACACCCTCGGCGCGTTAATTCATCCCTGCACTTGTATTTTAAGGGGTTTTCATCCTGCGCAATCACACCCACACAGTGTTACGACATCACAGTAAACTGTGATCTACACTGGGATCTGGTATTTTCACAATTACAAAAACAAAGCACTTAATAACCCGTGACCGCCAAACGCTGAAGTTATTCTTACGGTTCTATTTCGGCTCATACTACTGCCGTGATTGCTCTCATCTCATGGGCTTGTCACAAGTTCGGCATTGCCTCTAAACGCCCACTGGGAAGGTCCGATCGTCAGGGACTCTGCAGATTGGGACGTCAACAGTTAAATCATGCAGACTCTTCGCCAGTCAAGTTTTCCCTAGTATTTCGTCATAAAATTATTTGTTTGGGGGTTTCCGAGGGTCAGACTTCCTTCTAAACACTTCCAGAAAACTCAACCCACACTTCATTTCTTCATTGCAGTTTTAATGTGAATCTGTACGGTATATAAAAACATTCTGACTTTTATTTTCTATTTCGTTGACAAAGGGTGACACAGATGAATTATGTAAAATCAATCGGAAGAAAATATAAGGGCACGTTTATTACGCATATAATCTGATTAGCAAACGTCTGTCGACTCATTAATATCAGTTACAAATATTAAAACCAATAGTAAAATGACAGACAACAAAACAAGCCGCATTCCCTGCCAAATTACTGCAACCACCCAAACCTCCTCACTGAATACATCGGTGCGTAAAAATGCAAT
>JAODKN010000063.1:15771174-15784400 GCA_026774425.1 Petrocephalus zakoni
TGGTTCTGTTTTCCTGGTCCCTGGTCCCGTCTTGGCCCCTCTTGGGCGCGCCCGGTGTGCGCGCCTTTGGGGGGGGGTTCTGTCATGTCCTGTCCGTTCGATCCTTCTGTGTCCCACGCCCCCTCATTTACCCTGTGAGAATCCTCCTGTTTATGGCTGTTTCTCGTTTAGTGTTAATGCTTTTGTGTATTTAGTCTGCGTTCGAGTCTGTTTCCCGAGTTCGGTCATTGTCGTTATCCATGTTCGCTTGTAGTTAGTTGTGGCTTGTTCTCTTTGTTACCCTTTTTTGTTAAATAAATGCCCTTTGGAAGGGCTAGTACGCCAGCAGCCGCAGTCATGGGTCGTTCCTCCCGTCGCCGCAACCGTGACAGGAACCAATCAGAGCACAGACCTGGCGGAAACAAAGACAAGGCCAGGCAAGGGAACCAATCAGGGCACGGACCTGGTGGAAACAAAGACAAGGCCAGGCAAGAAGGCAGGACCTTGATGTACAACAGACAGGAACAATGTCTGACAGGGGAATCTTATGGACCCCAAGATGTAGTGTGCCGACCCAGGGCTTTCCCGAATATAGGAGGTCCTGCAGGACCAAGTGGCGCCAATTAAGGGGCCAGTAGGACAAGGTGATGCCAAGGAGACAGTAGGGCCAGAACTGAAGGGTGCCACCGGAACAGTAGAAGTGGGGGTGTCACCCAAAGGGAGTCAGGTGCAGGACAGATAGTGGCCGGCAACAGATGAGGCGGTTGTTGGCAGGACATCGGGAGATGACAAAGCTGGTGACAGCATATCTGGAGGGGAGTACGACAGGCTGGACATGTGGGGCAAGGGCGGGATATCAGGAGGGGAACAGGGCAGGTCAGATGAGGGGGGCAAGTTTGGAACACCTTAAGACTGACAGGTCAGATTTGGGAGGCCCGAAGAATGGCAGGTTGGAATGGCTTTCTTTGGACTGGACACCAGAAACTAGCCTGTATCCGATAGGATGCCAGGTGGCAAGCGGGGCACAGCCTGGATGCCAGGCGACGAGCACAAAGCACATTCTCAAACTCACTCTTTTTGCAAAACACACAAAATTTTGTAAAACAATAAACTAATTTCTCTACATTAGACACATAAATCTAACGTGATATCACTTATTTGCCATTTTAAGACAGAACCCTCAAAAATACCACACCCATGAACCAATTGATTAGACATGACAATTTGGTCTACAGAAATTTTTGGATAGAAAACACTAAATTGTAATAGCAGAAAGCCAAATGGAGGCAGAGCAGATTCAATAAATAAATCTCCCACCAACCTGCTGTCGTCCAGGACTGGTTTCATTAACATCCACAATTTTTAGTGCAATACCTCCAACTATACTCTCCCTTTCTGAATCCAGTGAAGAGTTTTTTTGGCATGGTGGTGGATGATTCAGAATACCACTTATTCACGCCATGAAGGAAGCTGGGTTTGTGCAAGGATGGAATAGCCATGCAGGAAGATTCTTCCCTCTTTGGGTTACAAGAAAGAATATAGCCTGTAAAATAAAGCCCAAACTGTATCATTAGAGAGTGAAGTGTGATTAATTGTCATTGCTGACATACCTCCGCACACAGTGTGCAACAACAAAATGTGTCCTCGGCATTTAACCCGCATAAAACAGCAGGGGGAAGCTACTTCAGCAACCAGGGAGCAGTGCTTGGGGATAATACCTTGCTCAGGGTGCCTCAGCAGTACTTGTAGGTCAGGGACTCAAACCAGCGATCTTTTGATTACACGGTCGCATCCCAAACCATTACACCATTACAACAAAGTGAGTTTTGATTAAGTCCTGTTTTCAAAATTGTGCTTATCCACATCATACAAATCTGTTCTGGTGGATGCAGTGCATTTTAGAGGAGAGATTAACTGTTTCCTCATTCTGTGTGTTGGTATTATAGACTGTGTGAAGAATTTTGAGAAAGTGACTTCAATACTGCAGAATGTATCTTAGCAATTGAAAAAAACTGGAAATGTTGAAATGGAGAAGGGGTTGTAAAAGAAATTATTTAAAATGAATTGTAATTTCACATACAAACCCTTATAAGTGTAAATATCTTTGATCCCTGAAAAAAAGAATTGTTACAATAAAATATGACAAAATGTGCTGTAGGATATAATATGATTAAAATGACTGTTTACACCTAAGGTGGGTGATAAAAATGGCATTTATAGGGGTATTTTTGTTACAAATGCATTTAATAGTAGTATTAATACAGTTATAATGGTGTCCCTATACTGTACATTGTGTCCCTAAAAAAAGAAGAGAAATCCTTCACGTGTGACAGGTGAAGCCTTTTTTCCATGTCTCTTCTAGAGAATCAGAAGACAAATAAGTTGGTGTTTGAGTCAAACAACTGGAATGAGGGTAATAAATGTCATGCAGATGGAAATGTGAGTAATGTGGAGCAAATCTCTGGCTGTTCTACTCCTTCTGACCTTTAAGTCCATGATGAAAAACAAATGTCAAGTTTTGAAGAGCTATCTCGTTATGCTGGAGATTTGAATTAGCAACTTAGAGATTTGCCAGGTGTTACTATGGTTGACAACACAATTTTTTAAACAGGTTAAAGTAGGTGTTTGATTTATTTTGTAGCAAATGCTATAATATATTTCACAAATAACACATTGCTGCAAATTTGCAACAAGGTCATATTTTCATCTACAAATTAGGCTTGTGGTAAACTTGCAGTTGACTTCTGGCTAACTGTGGAAAACTTATGGCGAACAATTGATTCTTAATTCGATTTTATTGCTTCAGGTTTGCTTGAATGTTTACTGTTTTCAGCAAGTTCACAGAAAATTCACATTTTATGAGTTTCTGGCAAATATTTCAGCGAGGCTAAGTCTCAAATTAAAAACACCAAGCACTGCTGATTAAACATATAATTTATTTAATAAATACAGCCGAATCAACCCTGCAGGCTGCAGTGAGAACCCTTTTGCCGGGGAGGTAATTAAAGTGAATAACAAGGACTGGAGCGTGGAGCACACAACAATGACATGGCTGGGGAATGTGAGACTGGGGAGCACTTAAATATATGACTGATCAGAAACAGACAGGAGGTAGCTGGATGTGATTAACAAGAGGGCAGGAACAAGAGGTAAAACGTGGAAGTAATGGGTGTGGCTGTTACAGCCAGGTTTTAAATAATATTGTTTTCATTTATATTAAACCTCACAAAAAGTTTTTAAATAAACAAACTATGATCTATACTAAAATGATCTGAAAATGAAGTATAATAAATCATATTTAGAGTTATTACTGTCATTTTAATAATAGTGCTATGATAGCATTCATTATGCCTTAAAATTCATGCAACCAATAATGAGAATACTACATGGTGTGATGTTTGCGGCGGGATGAACGACCCATATTGCTGGCTGCGGGTATAGCCCTTCGCAAGGGCGTTTATTAGGGAACACAGGAGACTAAACAGGGCAACCGTAAGCGCCGACATCAACGAGTAGCAACAATACCGGACCAGGAGGACAAGACTGGGGCAGACTAAATACAGGGATACTGATAAACAAACACTAAACAGCTGAGGACGGGAGGATTCGCACGAGGGGAACAAGGGGGCGTGGCACACGGGAGGATCCACGGGCTGGGCATGACACATGGTATTATTGAGCTGGTTTTGCAGACCCAGATGAGGCCTAAGACTAGACATAAGGCAACTGAAAACAACTGCACTTTAATCTTATATACAATGCAGTACCAAATGAAGAATTCTGGGAATCTTTTTAAAAATCATTTTAATTTAAGAAAGAATTCACAGGACATTTTGCTCTCTTTCTCACTTGGCAAAAGTGAGGTTCTTTGCCAAAAGTGCTTGTGGTAACACTTTCTATGAAGCCCATATTCATAAAGCCTTATAACTATTCTTATAATTTATTGTAATACATTCATAAAGTATTACAAACTAGGCTATAAATATTTATAAAAAGGTATAACACATCATACCCATGATTCCCATGCATCCATCTATCCTCTGCTGCTTATCGGGGGTCAATATAATCTCTCCAGCGTGTCCTGGGTCTGCCCCAGGGCCACCTCCCAGGTGGACATGCCCGGAACACCTCCCCAGGAAGCCATCATTTTGGCCACTTGTACTGTATCCGCAATCTCATACTTTTGGTCACTACCCAGTGCTCATGACCATAGGTGAGGGTAAGACCGTAAATAATCGGTAAATTGAGAGCTTCGCCTTCTGACTCAGCTCCCTCTTTACCAAAACAGTGTCCGCATTACTGCCAACTCACATGCAGTGGTGGCATAATGGTTAGGGACGCAACTGTGTAATTGAAAGGCTGATGGTTCAAGTCCCTGACTTGCCCCTGTCACAATGTCACATGGGTTAAATGCAGAGGCGTTTGCTGTGGTGTGCCAACAATGACAATTAATCACCTTTCATCTATGAAGGTCTCATCTATAATGTACTATAATAAATACCTTCATGATGCTTTATAATAGTCAGTATAAGAATTAAGTAAATTTGTGCTGCATCATGGAGGTGTTTAGAGTGCATTTTAGATGAGACCTTCATAAAACATTCAAAATCCATAATACACATGATTATAATGTGTTATGTCTGTTTACAAATATGGCAGGGTTTATAATACTTTATGAAAACATTATAATGAGTTATGAAGGTATGTGTAATGCAGTATAAAGATTTCTTTAAGTAAAATGTTACCGTGCTGGTTTGCTACTGGCTGTCATGCTGATGAACCACTGGAATGACTTCCTGACATTCATTTTGTCCACAAAGTGACTTTATTTCACTGACGAAATGCGTTCTGTACACAAATTGATTTCCTTTTGATCACGAAATGCATTTTGAACTAATTTATTTAGTTCATTAAATGCATTTTGTGCACTAAATGACTTTCTTCTGTCCACAAAACACAAAGTGCTGTTATCTCTTCTGTGCACAAAATGAAACATTGCTTTTTATTTCTGTGCATGAAAGGAGGTGAAGTCTTTATGGTTTCAGTGCTTCAGGCCATTCAGTGCTGCATACGTTAATAGCAATAATTTGTAATCAATCCGAGACTTAACTGGAACCCCCTGTAAAGGGAGCACAGAACAGGGCAAATATGATCATTTTTTTAATTTATGGAAGAACTCTGGCTGCTGCATTATGTACCAGCTGAAGTTTATGTAAGGATCCAGATGGACAACCTGAAAGGAGGGCATTACAGTAGTCCAGCCTGGAAGTTATAAAGGCATCTATTAGTTTTTCTGCATCATGAAAGGAGAGGATTTTCCGAAGCTTAGCTATGTTCCATAGATGGTAGAATGCAGTTCTGGTAATATTTCTAATGTGAGCATTGAGACATAAATCTGAATCAACCAGGACACTGGGATCTCTGTCCATTGTGTTAAGCTGAGTAGGAACACCAAGGTCTCAGGGTTGTCAACTAATAGTACCATTTTTTTAGTGTTTAACAGAAGGAAATTTTTTGACATCCAGCACCGGAGCTGGGATGCATCATCAGCATAACAATGAAAACCAACACCATGATTTCTAATAATGTTACCAAGTGTTAAAGTGAACAGTAGCGGATCCAGTGCTGAGCCAAGTAGGACATCATATTTGACTTTAGTGGGCTTGGAAGATTCATTGTTCACATGGAGAAACTGATAACGATCAGTTAAATAAGAGTGAAACTAAGAGAGAGCTGTCTCCTTAATGCCAACCATAGATTCTCCAAGAGAATATGGTCCACAGTATTGAATGTTGCAGTTAGATCTTATAACACTAACAGAGATATATAGCTACAGTCAATGGTCGTAAGCAAATCAGTCATTACTTTGACTAAGGCAGTTTCTGTGCTATGCTTTGGAAAAAGAGGAAAGGTAAGGAGTGCGTGCTAACACATATACAACCAACCACCTCAGGAATGAGAATCCAAGTGCAGCTATGCAGCAGGTGATACCATACTAGTTTGGATGGAATGGAACAATATGAAGTTTTTTTCCGGTGGCTGGAGTGCCAATCCTGCCACCAACCCCCAAGTTTGCTCTGTAAAATCAGTTTACGAAAACAAGCAGGGAGTGTGTTATCCATGAGTACCCCTTATAGTTTATCATTGATGTAGAAATGTACAGATGGAGTGCTTGTTTTCAAAAGTTCAAAATTCTCAGTGTGGCTGCTATACAGTACCTACAGAATAAATGAACTTCCCTATCATCTCCACAAACAGAAAAATTTATGGGTTATGGTTTGGTAACAGTAAACCCTTTTTTCCGATTTGAGTGAGACCTTCATAAAAGTTTGATTCATCATGACAATAATGGCATTGATGTTAACATTAATGGCCATCAGACTACATATAAGGAATTTCAAATATGTGGAACATTAGTTAAAAGCAAACATCACCAGAAGGTTAATAGAAATTTGCTACTACCAGCAAATTGTGGTGGCATATCACCAGTGAATGTTTGCTAGTAGTGGCAAACTTCTCATTTTTTGCTACTACTTGCTGCAGGTTTGCCACTACTAAATTCACGCCAACATTTTTTGGCAAACCTATTTGCTGCAAATCAGCCATAAATCTGCTTTGTAAATGAGTTCTTTATTAACATAAAACCGACTTACATAAAACATTATATCCAAGATACATTTCTGCTGACACAGAAAGGGACATATACTGGTAAGTGGATTTATTCTTTATTGTTTCATTTATTCATATGTGTTCTTTAATATGTATTGATAGTATTTATTTGGTGTGAATGAATGGTATGAGGGTGTTCATCTGACTTACATAAAATATGACTTACTTAAGGGTTTGTGGAACAGATTACGTACATCTCTCAGGAATTCCCTCCAGGATCTCCCTTTTCTGTGAAGGCAAATATTAAGCCAAAATCAAAATTTTTCAACAGTTGCTTACAATTTTTCAAATTTTCATCAACTTTTCCTCAAGAAATGGGCAAATCAATAGACCGTCATGCCCTGTGATGCTATTGCAATTCACATTCATGTGTGCTTTTTGCTAGCATATGGCAGATGCTTCTTTAGGTGTAGTGTTTAATAGGATTTGGCATGCTGGTACTATTCCATCACTGTGGAAGCAAGCTGTGATTGTAGCTGTCCCGAAACCAGGGAAAAACCAATCAGACCCGTCCAGTTATAGACCTTTTGCTCTGACATCGCATTTATGCAAAGTCATGGAGCATATTGTTACGGAAAGGTTACTGTACTATTTTGGAGAGCAAGGGTCTTATTTCTCCTTGTCAAAGTGGGTTTCGTAGGGGTAGGACTATGATGGATTCTGTGTTGTGTTTGGAATTGGACATCAGGAAAGCTCAGACCAATGGGGAGGTAGTGCTTGCAGTCTTCTTTGATATAGAAAAGGCAAATTATATGCTTTGGAAAGAAGGTCTGCTCATTAAATTTGACTCTTTGGGGTTTGGTGGTTGGGTGTATAATAGGGTGATGGACTTTCTGTTTAATAGGAAAATACAAGTGAGGGTGGGTGGCGACTACGCTAACCTATGTGCAGTAGAGAATGGTACTCCTCAGGGAAGTGTGTGTAACCCGGTTTTATTTAACATTATGATTAATGACATTTTTTTGCAAATTGCACAAGGTGTAGGTAAATTGCTGTATGCGGATTCTTTTGTTGAGACAAAAAGGACAAGGGATATTCAGAGAGTGGAAGATTGGGCAAACACTTAGGGATTCAAATTGTCTGTTTTAAAAACACAAGTAATTTATTTCTCTAGGAGCCATCTGTTACTCTATAACTGTACGGACATCCACTGACACAAGTAAAGACAATTCACTTTCTTGGGGTCTGGTTGGATGAAAAATTGATGTGGAAGGCTTATTTAGATGGAATCATCGATAATTGTAAAAAGACTCTTAACCTCCTTCGCTGTTTGTTGGGTCAAAACTGGGGGGCAAGTAGGGCATCCCTGCTGAGGGTATATTGGAAAAGACTGTCAGTAAGCTCCACTGAATTAATGGCAATATTGCTGGCCCTAGAATGGGTGGATGACAACTGCTCGAACAGTGTTGTCATAGCCTCAGATAGCTATTCGGCATTACAAAGCATTCAGCCTAGTAAGTCGATTAGACCTGATATTATCAATAATGTCTTTTCTGTGGGTACCTGCTCATGTTGAAGTGGAGGGTAGTGAGCAGGTGAATGTTCTGGCTAAAGAAACACTCTGGAAAGAGGTAATAGACTTGCCAATCTCTCTAAGTAAGATTGAGGCTAAAATCTTCATCAAAGCCTATGCTAAGGCCTCCTGGCAGGAGATTTGGGATAGCAAGTGTATGGGACGGCACTTGTACGGGATCCAGAAATGAGCCTGTCTCAGGAGGATGGGGTGCGGGAACCGGAGAGAGGAGACTGTCATCACATGCTTGAGAATGGGACATTCAAGGCTCAACAGTTCACTTCATCTACTGGGTAAACACCCCACTGCCCTTACGGAAATTCACTATGGTTTCCTATGGTTTTTTTGGGTATGGGTTTTTTACAGTAACCATGGTTTTTCTATGATACTTCATGGTAATTATGATTACTAAGCTCCTACCCATAGTATTGCCATGGTTCACTTATAGCACTTCATGGTAACTGTAGTGAAACCATGATAAAACCATAGTCATAAACTCATGGTTCCCCAAAAAACCATGGTTCATTTTCGTAATGGTGGAACATGTTCATTTTGAGAGGGTGGACCACGTTCTGATCCGCTGCAAAGAATATGGCGGGGCGAGAGGGCAGCTATTCCAGTCACTGCGGAGGATAGGACATAGTAGTTTTACACTGCCTGGTCTTGCTTGGGGACGCGCCCAGTACTTTTTACCGTTTTATTGTTATATTCTTGAAGGATACGGGTCTGTTTGCTAGATTTTTTTTTTTAAACCCGGTTGTACACTCCAATCCAGCAGGTGGCGATAATGCTCCCTTTAAGCTGACTGCTAAACTGCATGAAACTCCACTGAAGAAGAAGAAGAAGAAGCCGCCGCTGGTGCGTCTAAATGCGTAGTGTGTCGCGTGTAGCGTGTGATTTCGGATACAGGCCATGTCTTTAGCTTCTGGAGCCAGTTTTAAAAGTGCACTTCAGTTTACACACTGCCTGGCGCCGTCTTAAATGGACTGTACCCGATTCCTAAATACGCAGTGGTTAGAAAAACGGCGGTTTGATACTCGGCTTCTATCACGCCGTGTTCTCCGCTTGGTTTATGATATAACAGTCAAGCAAGTTACACGAAGCTCTTGGTTTGTGTGTTGTGTGAACCGCTGAGTGTTTGGGACGAGGCTCGAAATAGTAGTTTTACATGCCTATGTCCATAAATACTAACAAAACACCACTGACTTTTAAACGTTTCTGTGGTGCTTTTGTAGAATTACTGCACATGTGCCACATCTAAACATTTCTACATTGTGCATATTAATGTACGTGGACAAGTTAAATCGAGTACATTTTAAACATAATCTGCTTTTGTTTTGTTTAGATGCCCCTTCATCTTCAACTGTGCAATCCACGTACACAGCGTGAAAAAGTGAGTTTAACCAAAACTTTATTTTCATCAAGGTACAAGACAAATGAGTCCACTTAAGCAGTAGCTGGACACTTCCTGGATATGTCTGGCTGTTATTGTTTGGAGGGAGAGTGACAAGATGGATCTTGTGTTGTGTTGCAGACCTCCTTCCATCACCTACCTATCCATCTCTCCAGAATGGAGATAAATGCTATGAAGGTGTATTCTTAGATTTCCTGGGGCAGTTGCTTCTCAACCTTCTGTAATTTATTAGATCCCCTATAGGATTTCTATACAGCATCCCAGGAATAAATGTGAATTCTCTGCCAGCAGTCCAGGATGAAGGTGGCAGCTCTGTGAACCTCTTCGGCTGGAATTGACCCAGCTTTTTCCATTTTTATACTTTTCTCTAGTATGTATTATAGGGTAACATCTTTGTAATATTAACATTAAAACCTGAGATTCTTTAATGTAATATGTCATTTATTAAAGTTTAAAATGTTGCAAAGGGGAACTTCAAAGTGGGCATCTCCTGGGCAAATTGAGGAAGCGTCAGGAAAAAATAGTTTATTATTGCTAGCATCTATTTTACTCACCCAGTGAGCTATGAATTACACCTGTTAGGAGTTGAATCTCCTCGGGTTAGACCTAGCCCCCAGCATAATGGTTTTAATGCCACAGAAATATCCCGTACATTGTCCAGAAATTCTGAGTGTTGAGGAGCCTTTGAGGAATCATGTTGCCCATGCATGTGACTGGCTTCTATCTTATTTGCTATACAGAAAGTTGCTCATATACAATACATTGTCAGTATGTGGTTGTTGAATTCATGGAGAATTAGATGCATTTCTCCCATCGTTCTCATGAGTCGAGTGCTGAGCAGCTGTGCTGCCCTACTTTTTACTCCAAAAATATGATTGGTCATGTGTGGAGGTCCTGGATAACTCGCACCACCACCTCACATTTGATGCTTTTATTGCATCTGCTTTAGCACATTTTCGATCCGTTTTTAAGAATAAGCTCTGTACTCAGAAAGCACAGATCTGATAGAGGTAAATGTTTCCTTTGTCACTAGTGATGAATCTCTTCATTGGTGGGAGTACGGATTATTTACGTTACCTTCGCTGTGCACATGGTCCAGCAAATCTCAGGATGCAAAGACCAGGTGGAGAATAAGAATAGTTTTTGAGTGGATAATCAGAGTTTGTTGGGTTACAGGTGTGTTTTCTAGCCATTAAATTTAGGATGTTATTTGATGATGCTTGGGAAGCGGAGGGTGGATTTTAGGCTGAACACTGAAGCTGATTTTACCTTGTTACAATGTGTATGCATCTAAGTAGTGGAGCTCTGTGTGTCAGTGAAACCAGCTGGTTCAGGTCTGATCATGCATTCTTCTCCAGATGAAGAGGCAGAATCCCTGCACACTAACGAGGATTGC
The DNA here is from genome assembly GCA_026774425.1 of Petrocephalus zakoni. Taxonomy (NCBI): domain Eukaryota; kingdom Metazoa; phylum Chordata; class Actinopteri; order Osteoglossiformes; family Mormyridae; genus Petrocephalus; species Petrocephalus zakoni. The sequence continues at coordinate 15,782,146 of JAODKN010000063.1, forward strand.
ACTGCTGTCTCCCCTGGGGAGGATTGAGGTTAGTGGCTGTGAAGCTGGAGTCCACGATATCAGCATCCATGCAGATGGGGCCCTTGATGAGCGGTGAGTGGGAAAATCTCTACTGAGCTTTCTGGTATATTAGTGACACAGTGGGCCGTCCTTCATCTGGAGATATTTCAGAATGGGAATTTTGGCACAGAAGCCTTCAGTTCTCAACATTCACGGAGATATGTTACATCCACTGCAAGTTGTACCGGTGTAACTGCAATGTAGTCTTTCTAGGTTTGAGAGGGATTATTAAACAAAAAAAATCATAGGTTGACATGCTGTGAAAAATGTTCAGGCATATTTCTATCAGAGAGTGAGATTTCTGTGTAACACCTCTGGGGAATCCTGATATTTTGGGCACACCATCCCCACCTTCAAGTGCATCAATTTTCATTCAGCTTTCTCTTTGTGATGACCCAAGTCATTATATCTTGGTTTTATAGCCTGGAAAAAACTCACATATTGAGGGATTGTAAATTTTTAACTGCCATTTAATTTGAAATGCTACATTAAATCACTTACATAAACATTACCAATGTATTTGATAAATTAATTATCAGTTGCATATTTCAGCCGTTAAGGAGTAAAGGACCCCCCTTTCCTTGGAGGCGTTTAAACAATCTTTAAAAGCCACACACTGGTTTTATAGTGCAGCTAGAGTTATCGTGTTCCAATGAAGTCCGGAACATTAAAGGACACGAAAATTAAATAGTGACCAATAAGAGATGGGGCTTGGTGGCTTATCGAAAAAAGTGGTATTGCCATTACATACATGTATAATTACCCTAGTAATCTAACGAATAGCAAGATGATGGCTGTATCGAGAAGAACTGCCCTTACATGATTTCCTCAGTTGTCGGGATGCTGGCTGTATCGATAAAAGGCAGAATAAATTTTACATTCATGTACAGTTACCCCAGTTGTGTAATGAGTACCTAGCTCAGTCTTAACGAATAGTTAGATGTTTGGTTTATCGAAAAAGTGAAATTGCCGTTACGCCATGGAATGTTAGCTAGCCTTCCTTAGCTTAGTTCAAAGAATAAGATTTTCTGTAGCAATGCTTTTTGTAATACAGTTATTGTGAAGTAAATGCAGTTACTCACCTTGAAATTACTAGGTAGGTTTACAAGGTTATTGTTGGATTACTGATGTTCAGCTAAACACCACCATTCCCTCAAACTTGATTTGTTTACTGTGCCAGCATTTAACGAACAATGCACAGGCATTTTTCTGATCCACAGAATCATGGTTGTTTATTTGTTTGTTCAATTATTTATTAATTTATTGGATACAGGAATAAATTATATCAATGATGAAGCGATGGAGCACTGGCATGGTTTTAACTAAATCAATAACATTATTTGGTAAACAACAGACCATTATGAAAGTCACTTCACTTCCTTCATTGTGTCAAGACTGAGTTTCCTTAAATGATCTATGTGAGGTGTATGATATAACAGTCCAAAGTGTATGTGTTCGCTGACATTTTAGCACAAAAATAATGTGCAAGTAATTAAGACTGGTATTTGTCACGTGGGACTAAATCCAGATATTCTCTAACATTTTCTGTACATCATAAAATAATGAGGAGCTATATCGTGACATTGCCAAACATCTTGAGAATGTCCTTTTCGGAAAGTTCTGCCAAGACTTAAATGGGACCTATGGAGAATGTTAATAGTAGAGGTCGACCAACTATTGACCTGGCCTATTATTGGGAGGCGATATTAGGCATTTTGCATTGCATTCGGCATTTATCGGTATCTGTGTTTTATTTTTGTGCTCACCGATATTAAGTAATTACAAGGTGGGCTACTGTGGGTCCGCTACCATCTCTTCCTCTGTGCTCTTTGTCATCCCACTGCTTCATTTAATGTCCCGGCCACAACAAGCTCTGATTGGCTATGAGTCACACAAGTAATAGCCAATTAGTGCTGAAATCTTGCTGTCACTCACAACACACTCACACCTGAGCGCAGCGTGAAGCAGTGTTATGTTATTAAGCAAAAGTTATTAAAGGTATTAATGCATATATTAATTTGATTTGTCCAGCAAGTTTTATTAGATGCTTTTATTTTTAATGTCTTATTCTTGCCTCAGCTATGTCATGAATACAGTAAAAAGTATATACTTTTTTTGTTTTATATTGTATAATGAATCATCTGCCATTAATAAAAAAATAACATTCACTTTAAATAGAGCAGCCTTACTCAAAT
>JAODKN010000063.1:15784500-15796991 GCA_026774425.1 Petrocephalus zakoni
AAACCGCCCGCTCCCGCGAGATTTCCGTTGGGTCCCGCGGGACCCGCGGGATCCCAGTCCCAATGCAGGGCTCTAGTACAAACCCACAGAATAACCTGTCTGAATAACCAGGAAACCTTGTCTATATCCGTAGCACAACCTGTGTGTAAGAGCAGTATAGACCCTGAGCACAGCCAGTGTAAAAGAGCAGTACAGACCGACAGAATCACCTGTCTGGAAAAGTGAAGTGCAGACCTGTAGGAAACCTTGTCTATAAAAGTGCAATACAAATCCATAGCACAACCTGTGTGTAAGAGCAGTATAGACCCTCAGCACAGTCAGTGTGTAAAAGAGCAGTACAAACCCACAGAATAATGTGTCAGAGTACTAAACTGCATACAGCTAGCATCAGCAAACATTTTATCTGCACAAGACCAGTTTCTGATCCTTCTGACCCCTCATGTCTTAATAATGCTGGAAACATTCTCAAAAGTAAAAAAAAAACAGTACATTAACTCGAACCCATGGCCGAGATGAGGGATGCTGTATTTCCTGTCACAGGCACTACTCATGTATCCATCCAGGCAGACAGGAACAGCAGGATGGGTCAGATATCGCCACATTTCTTACTTATGGCATTGATTTTCCTGGCAGATTCTGGCTCGTCGTATTGTGGCACCAGCTGCTTTCACAGGCTCTGTGAGACGCCAACATGCAGGAAAACAAATGGAGTGATAAATGTTTATCTGTCAGTCGGCTCCTAAAAGAACAGCTTAACTACCAATCAGGAAGGCTGTCGTGCCTCCCTCTGCAGTTTGTGATGATCCTGCAGCTCATGTTAAGGATGGATTGCTGAGTTCCTTATAACACATTTTTGTGCATGAATAGCGATTCAGCCATCACAGGTCTCTCTGCTGCTTCAGAATGAAGCTGGGTAACATGACAACTCCAGCAGCTTCATTGAGTATTTCAGCTGAAAGACATTAAAAATCTCTCAGTCCCAGTCAATCCTGATAAAACATTAATGACAGTGGCTCATAAAAACTGATAGGCACCAATCGTGAATTATAAATTGGTATTGATTTTTCCCTTCCCAGGTAATTGTGTGTTACCTTTTTAAGTGCACTTTCCTGCTGGAGATAAATATTAACAATCAAATATATATGAGATGGATGCATTTATGTTCAGTCTGTTTTAGCGACGCTAAGAGGAAGAGTCTCAAGGAGAAATGGGGGTCAGAGGGGCTCGGCCACCCTGTGGCACTAACATTTGCATGCCTTATATGTTACCTTGCAGACTGAGTCTCTATCAGGTGCGTTGCTTAGATCCGGCCCCCGCTCATTCCTGCTCCTCTCCCCACGTGGTAATCTGGGACATCCTACTCCCAAACCCGCATGGTCATTTTTAATTCAATCGTGTGATGCTATTTTTATTTGTATTTAAACTCACTTGTGGCAAGTAACAGGTGCGGGAAATGTGGAAATCACACTTGCAACCAGTTTAAATGGAGAAAAATTGACTCGGTCCTTGTCTATGTGTACATGAGAGCATGGGGAAGAGGAAGAAGAGCAAAGAGTTGCCTGAGGATTAGAGAACCTTCCATAACTATACATAAATAGTACATGAAGGTGGCCCTGGGCAGCTCCATCATCGGCACAGCCCTGACATATTCAGAACACAAGTGTTTGGTAACAGGTTCACTAGCATTCGCTTCACGTGCACCATCAGCCCGCCCAACTGCGCCGAGCGCATGCGAGGGCCCTTCACTTCCCACGCACTGTCAGCCCACCGGAGCCGCATCAAATGCCCACCTTGTTTGTTCGGCAGCTCTTGCACTTTCATCTGCTAGATTAAACATTAACAACCAGACTCTGCAGTGGATTCTCAACCTACTAAGGTACTCCAGCAGCCCAGGCCAGAGCCTGCAAAACACAGGCAGGCAGTACCACAGGTCTCTGGATACCTTGGTCTTAATGTGGCCGGGTCGCCCCCCTGCTGTGTTCTGAGCCCTCACGGCAGCCAAAACAAGCCAGAAAGCAAAGTTTTGCATAAACTCAGTGAGCTGAAGAGGGGCTGGGAAGGGCATCACTTCCCCACCCTCACACCCTGGAAACAACTCCTAAAATGTCTGTCAATATCATTATGTTTTTCAAGGAATAGATGCACTTCTCAGGCTTAATTCTTCCAGTATTTCCCTCCCAGCCTTCCACTCGGGATAGGGGGAAGATGCAGACAAGACGGACGTGTGTAATGTCCACCCAGGAAAGGGATATTTGAGATGCACTGAGGACAGACGTGTGTAATGTTCACCAAGGAATAGGTAAGATGCCACTGGGAAGTTCACTTGGTCCCTTCAAGGAGAGATTTATCCGACATCTGCCATCCAACACCAATGATATGATGTAAAAGATGACAGAAAGGGACTCCAGCCACAGGCAGAGAAAGTGCAGCTCACACACGAGCGGCGATACTCCTAGATGGGCTGCAGGCTCTGCCAAGCTGCTCACCATGCAATGGATGCTGGCATCTCCCTGGTCTGGCCAGGTCCCACTGGCTCCACACCGCTGAACTCATTTGAGCAGAATGAGGTTTAATATTACAATATCTAAACTTCTTTTTTCATTAATAAAGCTGACAGAGTGTTTTCCAGCACTCATTACCCTTCTGGAACAGAACGCTTCCTTCTGTACTTTTCAGATCTGATCATAAGTATCACGCAATGTAACAGCCAAGGAGAGGATCCAGGACTTTGGCTGAGTGCTTTACAGCAGCTAGCAGAGCTACTCTGCCAGAGTTGTTCCAGGAGTCCATGTGTGTAACCACAACAGTTACTGTTCCTTTTAAAGAGCTGCTTTCTGATTGGCTGCTGTACGTTAGGGGCAGCAAGTCAGCCTCACGTGCATGAAAACAAAGCATTCCCACAGGAAAAAGAGGGTCTCCGCAGAAAATACAGGTCTGAGTCATTTCTTGATGTGATGGAAAAGTGAGTCAGATTCTATGTAATGCTGACCTTGCTATCCATTAAAGAGGAGGCCATTAAACGCTCAATCCAAAACGTCCAATCTAACATTTCCTACGCTTCCCTGACAGCAAAGATTTCAGGGCATAAGTATATTTATCAGCATTTGAATGAATTGTGAATTTCAAACTTGTCACTTTGACAAACCAGCGCAGGGAAGACAGATTCTAGTGGGTTTAATCCCTGGAGCATAAACTGAGCAGCGCATCTGCATCATTTCATTGAAGGGAAGTGACACATGAAGCTCACGTCTGAGACAACCCTATGAAGCTTACATCCTTCAGACAACAAACAGTACCTTTGTGTTATACCCTCTTTCCGAAGGGAGAAAAATGAAACACGACGATTCACAAAAAGGAAAGGAAAAAATCTCAAATATTGATTTGCAACTTGACAGGCCACTGTTTCCGGGGAGAACTGAAGCTTTGTTCACGCTGGCAGAAAAGCTCAGACACGTCTTGTTAGGCGCGACTGTGCCGGATTCACCTCGCGTTTTAACAAGTGCGTTAAAGGTAAGCACACAGGTTACAGAGCATGCTGCTAACGTTTATGAGTCCTGCATGTCACTCAGCAGAAGCATGCAGACGTTAAACACGCTGAACTGAAAGATGTAACAAAAGATGGAGAAATCGTGCTACAGGATTTTTTTTTTACATAAATACACAGGATAATCTGTGGCAATGTTTCTCATCTGGATGTGGCTTGAAGGGTCAAAAAAAGACACAAGGACACCTACCTACTAGACACAAGGATGGACGGTAAGAAAAACTTTTTGCATTTATGTCCAGTTTGAGTGTCAGCATAGTTACTGTGTTTCACATGTTCAGGGTAGCACTGTCTTTGGAAATATCATTACAACACTCAGTAGAGTTGAACACCGTGTTAGTTACAGTGACATGCTGCTGAGGAAAGAGCTTACCTTACTGTTTCTCCCATGGCATTTATACTGACGTTTACCTTGCAGGAAGATCTCCACTGTATTTCCAAAAGTATTGGGACGCCAGCCTTTACACATGCAATTTTAATGGCATCCCATTCTTTATACATAGGCTTTAATATGGAGTTGGCTCACACATTGCAGCTATAACAGCTTCAACTCTTCTGGGAAGGCTTTCCAGAAGAGTTTATGGGATTTTTTGACCGTTCTTCCAGGAGAGCATTTGTGAGGTCAGGCACTGATTTTGGACGAGAAGGCCTGACTCACAGTCTCCACTCTAATTCAACTCAATTCTATCGGGCTGAGGTTAGGGCCAGTCAAGGCCAGTCAAGTTCCTCCACACCTAACTTCCATGTCTTTAAAGACCTTCATAGACTACTGGTGCGCAGTCATGTTGGAACAGGAAGGGGCCATCTCCAAACTGTTCCCACAAAGTTGGGAGTATGAAATTGTCCAAAATGGCTTCTTTTGGCGACTTTCCACTGCAGCAAGTACCGTACTTCAATAAAGTACCATAAGTTCGGTACTTCTTTTTGTCTTTGGTTTTCCACTGGCCTAAAAACTGGTACCAGTGGTGAATAAAAGCACAACGTGAGGTGGGGCATTTTGTACTGGATTTGCAAAATGGCTGTAGTATACAGCTGGATTATGCTGGATTAAATCTAACATCGCAGGTTATGCTTAGCTAACTTTGCAGTTTTTATGATTATTCCTTTTAGAGATTATCTAATATATGTTTTTAAAATCAATTTAAAGTTTATCTCCGCTGCTTTTGCACGATCGCTGCATGTGTTCTCTGAGACAATCATAATCATTCTCATCCTTGCTCTTTAAACCACTATTAGACAAGTTTGTGGGAAATTTATGTTAACTCATTTTTGTTTTCTAAATACCCCAATATGTATTACAACAAAATTACATCGCTATATTTGGAAATTCTCTAATACCGTGCTTCCCTAGTATATTAAATAAAATACTTTTTAAATTTCTTGCTATGCCATCATGATCTTGTTTTATCTGTTGTATCATTCTTCTGACCACATCTCAATTATTTTTTTTTACTTCATTCATTGTTGTTTTCTGAGTTCATAACAAGATGGCAGTCACATTGTGTTTCAGAATCGAGCTATCTGCATGACCAATCGACAACAAAAGCATTTCAACATTTTTTCAGCGTTTTTATGCCCCAAAGTACCGAAGTACCAAAGAAGTACCCCAGCTGCTTTTTACACTTTTGGCACTGGAATTTTTGGTACTGGTACTCGACCGGAAGTCAGTGGAAAAACGAAAGTACTGAAAGTAGTGTACCACAACTACTGTACTTGGTGCGATGGAAAAGTGGCCTTATGCTGAAGAATTAAGAGTTTCTTTTACTGGAACTCAGGGACCATGCCCAACCCCTGAAAAACAACCCACACCATTAATCCTCCTCCACAAAACTTTACACTTGGCACAATGCAGTCAGGCAAGTAACATTCTCCTGGCAACTGCTAAACCCAGACTGAGTTGCTGAGTTGTTGTTGTTCCCAATTGCTTCCATTTTGTTATAACACCACTAACAGTTGACCGTGGAATATTTAGTAGAGAGGAAATTTCACGAATGGACTTATTGCACAGGTGGCGTCCTTTCACGGTACCATGCTTGAATTCACTGAGCTCCTGAGAGCAACCTATCCTTTCACAAATGTATGTAGAAGCAGTCTGCATGCCTAGGTGCTTGGCTATGGAAGTGATTGGAACACCTGAATTCGATGATTTGGACGGGGTGTCCCAATACTTTTGGCAATATAGTGTATATAAGATTATGTTACCTGCACCTTTTAACACTGAGCATAGTAATATTAATAGTAATTGCTACATACATTAACCCTCATCCTAGCATAACACATAGATATATTTTTATCATATCTTGCAGGTGTCACACCGGCTGCGGGAGGAACGACCCATGGATGCAGCTTGTGGGGTTTAGCCCTTCCAAGGGAGTTTATTCGGGGAAAACAGGGTGGATACAGGGCACAAACGAGAGCGAGCGTGACGCGAACGTCAACAGACGTCGACAAGAACCGACAGGGGAGACTGGACTGGGGCGGACTAAATACACTGAAACACTGACTGCAGAAACAAAACAGCTGAGAACGGAAGGATTCCCACGGGGGTAACGAGGGGGGCGTGGCACACAGGAGGATCCGACGGGCATTGCATGACAGCAGGTGCTTTTTTAATCATTCCAATTTTTTATGACTTTGTCAGTAAATTTTTTCTTAATGATGTCACAAAATTGTTTTCCATTTCTGCTTTGACTAGTGCTTTTTAAAAATACAAATATCAAAAGCACCTAGTTCTGCCTATGTAATTTTAATAAATGGAACTATTTATTCAGTTTTTGTTTGCCATGGGTCGTAATTTAAAATACCACACAGTATCAAAGGGGGTAGGGTCACTCTGTCAGTCATTTTGAAGCATACAGACACAGATTTCCATACATGCTCTGTCAACAACTTGAAATAGTGCTGTTCAAACTCAGAAAAAATGTGAAATGTCTGGCAGGAAGCTTGGAGCCAGCAAGAACATGGACCAGCTGTGGGTCCCTGAGGACCAGAGATGGGAACAAGTCTCGAGTCAAAACATTGTAGTTTGAGTCAAGTCTCAGGTAATGTGCCCTCAAGTCCAAGTCAAGTCTTTCCATCAATTTTACTGTCACAAGTCATTATTTTTGTGACTTAAGTCCAAGTTGACTAGTGAGTCATGTAACTTGCTTCAGCAAAAACCCACCACAATACATTGTATGTTAAGTCCTTCATAGACAGAGATAGGTTGAAAAGACTATCATGATTGTCCTCACACAGTTTTTTGTGCATGTATATGCAAGGAGTGATGCATCTTTTCTACAAACTCAGGAGACCTTGCAATCAACCAAATGAAGTTGCAGACAGCAGAGAATTAATATACACTTAAATTAACCTTATGGTATCTAGAGGGGAGACTATAACCTCAAGTGTTCTCAAGTCATAGGGTCCAACTCAAGTCCAAGTCTCGAGTCATCTACCCAAGTTGAGTTCAAGTTCTTCCATGTTTTGCCGAGTTGGATCACGAGTCATCAAATTTGTGGCTTGAGTCAGTGACTCGACTCCTCACCTCTGCTGCGGACCAGATTGGTAAAAACTGGGTTATATAAAACAACACATCTGGGAGACTGTATACATCCACTTCACCCAGCAGCACAGGCCACAAAACAGGGCAACGTCCTGGATGATCATTACCAGGCAAACACATGCATAGTCGATCACTTGGGACAATTTGGAGACACAAATTTTACCTAAATACACCTCTTTCAACCTTGGGAGTAAAGCAGAGGATCAAAATTCACGTGTGGGAGAAGCTAGGAGAACATGCAAACCCCACACACAGAGCAAGAGTGACTTTTGAGAGTGCATCCGCCTAAGGTGTGATTTAACTCATGCTTGCTGAGCCTCAGTGTCCTGCAAACCGAAAAGCACCCACTGATCAGTCTGTTTGTCCTGGTTAGGGTCACCGGTGGCCCATCCCAAGCAGCACTGGGCACAAGGATGGGGTTTATCCTCGGCAGGATACTAGTCTCATAGGTCATATACACATATACTCATACATTATGGGCGGTTGTAGAAGCATCAATTAGCCTAACCAATATCTGCAGGAAAATGTCCACAGAACATGTAAGCTTCACACACATGGCAGGGATGGGATTCAAAGCCCCCAAACCTGGGGGTATCAGGCAACAGCGCCGCCCACTAAGCCGACTGACACCATATTTACAAGTCAATACTGTACATACTAAAAAGTATTGAAGTTTGAATGTATGTTTATTTCAATTATTTTATATCGAATGACCCCGATTAGTTTTAACATATAAATACAACACAAATCTTTACTTGAAATTACTAAAAAGTACGTGATACCAGAATCAAAGGATGGTAATTAAACCTTTATGTAATAATCTGGATTGTACTTGGGATAAAATTATTAATTTTTAATACTTATTATTAATTATTATTTATTGATTATTATAATTATAATTAGTTGGCCATATTTAGTAATGTGCAAATTAATTGTAACTTTGTAAAAATAATCATGATAATCAATGTTCTTCTTTAAGTGACATTAATTACATAACTATTAATGCTTTGAAAAGAAATGCTTTGTATGATAGTATTAGTATTATTTTGCTATTATGATTGCTTCATACAATAACCTATTCTTTGGTACCTAGGGACACCAGTCAGTAATCCATATGTGTTAAATATGTTGGTAGGATGAGGGTTCAACATTTTGTATATTTTTAAATTATATGTTTGAAGAGAAACTAGTAGTAAATTAGTGTCTTATTTATAGCCTGTAGTTTTGTCAAAGTAGAAGTACCAGCTTTCAGCTACTCAATGTGACGTTAAGTTAAAAATCACGCTTAGTTCAAAGATGTTTTCATTCAGCAAGATTTGTTGTCTATACTTCAGTGGCTCAAGGTTGTACCTCTTATAATCATTTCCTGCACAGACTGTCTCAAAGCTCGATGACAGATCAGTGACACTGAGAGCAGAGAGACATTCTCGCCAGCCCCTGATTATGGTGGGGGTGGGGTGTAATGGGTCCACATGGCAATGTTTTTAAAGGCAAACCGGCTACATTTAGAAGGTGGCAGCATTTATAAATGTGGCTTGTTTGTGTCCCAGTTGTGAAGGTTTTCTTCAAATGGGCCCAAAGTCCCTGAGGCCCCAGAGCAGTAACCCCCAGAGGGCCTTCACCTGAGCTCATCCTCTCCGTGTTACACCACATATTGCTGCATTTAAAAAATGGACAGAGACAGGAGGTCAGCGCAGCTTTGAGGGGGATGGAAGGGGGCAGCAGCAAACTAAAGCATTTTATTTCTATTTACAAGCTTTTCTAATGCTAACAAATGCATGACCCCCCTCCCCCCAGCCGGCCTCCCTGTCTTTATCTGAGTGCAAAACATGAGCCCAATGCTTCACATCCTCCCAGCATCTGCTTGGAGAGATGGGGCTGTGTGCAACACACAGATGCAGCTGCTCACTGCTCCTATTTTCCTTTCTTTTTTATAAATATGTTTCATATTTTCAATTACAGAGTCACGCCCCGCCAAGCACACATGCGCTGTGAAGCTAATTCTACGTGCTGCTCAGGGCTGGATAAATTGGGGCCCGGCCACCCCACCCTGCCCAGATCTGCGCGACCCTAATGAGATGTTCATCGGTCAAGTGCCATGCGAGTGATCTGCATCAAAGCCAGTCCCGCTTAATGGGTGCGCTCGCTGGCTCTTCAGAGAACAGGCAGCTCAGCCTGCCATTATGCAATGATAATCCCTCTCTAAATGCCCAGAATCACTCTCTCATACAGTTATGACAAGCGGGTGCTGTCTCAGAGGACATGGGGGGGGCGTGGATTAAAAAGGTCCAAAACACTGAGATAACCATTTACAACTAGCAGCTGTAAGTGTAATGTCTGTAATATGGCCAGCAGACTCTCTGTTCTTTGCTCTGAATGGAGTTATTTTATGTTACTGCTCACACTCCTTGTCAGTTTGGATTCGTCCAGAATGCCGCTGGTCTGTGACTGCGGTGTGCGATTCTGAGTGCATCTGTGCTTTTCAAAACCTCCTCATTGGTTGCCCGCACCATCCCGTGTCCATCAGACAGCTGCCTCCAGTTGTGCCCAGATGTGAGGCTGGCGCTAGCGTGGGCTGTGAGCGGGGCCGTGCTGAGCTGTGTGAGCACGAGGAGCAGGGACTTACACAGATTCCACACTTCATGACTAACAGGTTGCTGGAAAAGCCAGCTTCTGATCCCAGCTTTTGCACTGACATCAGCTGTTAGAAGCTATACATAGTGTTCAGCATGTAACATCAAACATCAAAGCATCCAAACAGGCCGATTATGCGCACAAACAAAATGACTAATAAAATGTTAGCTTGAACCCGGAGTCATGCCTTCCAGTGTGGACAGAGGGACAGCATTAGGAACTTAATGTGAGCTTCCTGGCATGTGCAGGAATTCAGCCAGAGTGTTTTTACTGCACATCGACATGCACAGTGGGTCACAAGCCTGCTCACAGCAAAGGTGCCACTTTGATACGATTACTTAACGTTGATTTTTTTTTCTCTATGCTTTAAGACTGTAGTTCATTCTTGATGGCAAATAGAATTTGGTTATAGATTATAGGTATGTCACTAATGTGTATAGGTATGTCACTCATTTGTTGGATACAGATGAACTGTACAGAATTGTATGCAAGCCTATGGGTGTATGTAGTCTTAATTTGTATTCCATTTTTTTTTAAAAGCACTGACCTTATAAAAGCTGCTATTTGTAATGCTTCCTCTGTCATGTCTGTCAGCAAAGTTAGGAACACGCAAGGTGTCCAGATTTGGGCACCTTCTGTCAATAACGAAGGCTCCAGTCTGGAAAACATGGTAACCTGGTACCTATCAAATACAAGCACTAGGAGATATATCGCACTAATAACTGCTATATTTATGCATTCAGCGAAGTTGCATAATAATAATAATAATAATTTTAAATAGTGGAAAGCTGTAGTAAGGTAAGGTCAATCTTGCACTTGTGAAATCCCCATCAGAAGTGAAACGCTCTGACAGCTGGGTGTTCCTCTTAAAAGTCTCAGAGAAAATGGGACAAGCAGACGTGTGGGCTGACTCTGAGAAAACAAAAAGCATTGAGGAGTATTAATGATAAATTCCAAACATGATGCCAGCGTTGCCAGACTGCCCCGCCACTCTCAGCAGGGAACAATAGCTGCTGACCACGTGAGCGTAGCCTGGCAGGCCTACCCACAGAGACAATGCTCTCTAATCCAGTCTCTGCCAAGAGTTTAACTTGTAATGTAATCAGATCATTTTTGCCTGCATCTGCAATCAGTCTTTTTAGTGCTTAACAGCTGAAGTGTGTGCGCACTGGGAGCAGACAGCCATGTGGTATATACAGAACCAAAGCTGGAATCTCTGTGATGATATGGAGCGCAGAGCTATGTGGTATACATCAGACCCAGAATATCAGTGACAATATGGACCAGGGAGCTGTGTAGTACATTGAGAACCAAACCCAAAATCTCAGTGACGATACGGAGTGTGGAGCCCTATGGTATATACAGAACCAAACCTAGAATCTCAGTCACAACACAGAGCAGGGAGCCCGTAGTATAAATAGAACCAAACCCAGAAGCTCAGTGACGACACAGAGCAGGGAGCTTTGTGGTATATCCATCCCTCCATTTTCTAAACCCGCTTCTCCTATTCAGGCTTGGACGTCTGGAGTTATGGGTGCAAGGCAGGGAACAACCCAAGACGGGGTGCCAACCCATCACAAGGCACATTCACTCAACATGCACACCTTTGGGCAATTTGTCAACTCCAATTAACTTCAGCATGTTTCAGACTTTGGGGGGAAACCGAAGTACCCAGAGGAAAGCCCACGATGACACAGGGAGAACATGGAGAAACTCCACAGAAATGGAGCTATGGCAGAGGTCCGAATCATGGTCCCAGAGGTATAAGGCAACAGTGCTAACCACTACATCACCATGCTACCACGCCAGAAACAAACCTAGAATATCAGTTATAAGACAGTATGAGGAGCCATGTGGTATTTAGACAAACCAAACCCAGAATCTCAGTGATGTCACACAGTGGGGAGCCACGTGATATATGTATTTTCAGAACCAAATCCAGCCACACGCTCAAGGAAAGATGCTCTAAACCTTTTCCATTCCCAGAGCACTTTTCTGCTTTCTGATCTCAGTGTATCCTTTTCCTTCTTTCTGGCTCAACCCCTTTTTCTCTGCCATTCATTATACTACAGACCAAAGCATAATGCACTGTGAAATCCCATACTTGCGAATCCATTTAGCCGTGAAACAAAAGAAACACATCTAGAGGATATTAAATATCACTGTTGCATCATGTTGAGCCCATGAAGTGGACACTTTCTCAGAAACTGCACGTGGCTACATTGGTTTAAAACAAAATTATAATTTTTAGTCTGTCAGTTTACTATTTAGTACGATTGAATTTTAAAATGCACTTAATACAGGCTGAGTGGCACCTACATGTAAATCTTATAACTCACTGCATGTGTTCATGTGATTAAGATGATTACAGAATCAGGATTTACATAAACTGACCCACCATCCTCTTGAAAAGAATAACCCAGATAAAATTTGTCCATATTTGGCTTTATTTTTATTTCACTAATCACATTTTAACAGTCTTCTCAGAGATAGTTTGACAGTGTATTTACAATACGCAATCTAGCTATATATATATCTAGATATTCTATATTACAACTTATTGTTTTGCTTGCACATATAGACTATTTAAATCAGCTATGCAAGGGTATGTTCAAATTAAGAATAGCGAAAAGATCCCAGTTAAGTGCTGGGAGAGCCTGGCCTCTCTTTCAGACTGACAGCAGCAACTGGCCAGTCATATTTGATTACTAATAAGAGAGATGTCCCCTCTGTCAGATATCAGATGTTCTCTGCACAGCAGACTGCAAG
>JAODKN010000063.1:15797091-15808516 GCA_026774425.1 Petrocephalus zakoni
CAGTCATATTTGATTACTAATAAGAGAGATGTCCCCTCTGTCAGATATCAGATGTTCTCTGCACAGCAGACTGCAAGCCCTGTTGGTCAAACATTAGCACTGATCTCTCCCAATGCTGCATTTTTTATCCATCTCAAGTTTCAGTCCTGTCCACTATTTCTCTGCCAGCTTTACTCAGAGCCGCACATAAACCCGGCATCTGTGCAGCACTAGTGTGATAGGAGTTTGTTCAGGAGTTTGCTCATTATCATATCATTGTTTTCACTTGGCGATTAGCTACAACAGCTGGAGGCAACAGCCTCAATTTCAAGCATTTACAGTTTTCAGGAAAAGCCAGTATCAACAGAATATAACTTTCAGAAAATACCTATAAGATACAACACACTGCAACACAAGGTCTGAAGTCAATCAGCCAGTAAGAGGGAGGGCAATGAGCAGAATAGCAAGGGCGGGGGGGGGGCAGGGCCTACCGGTCGATGATGACAGGGTCCGACGGCGTCTCGTTCCTGTTGCCACAGCTTTTCTTGTCACAACAGCGGCTGAAAGAGGGACAACATCCTTCATGAGAAGCCGTGCATGCAGCCTTCATGTGCACTTCAAGGCACAGCCATAACTGGTCATATCACACAAATGGGTGCGACTCACTGCTAAAGGATGAGAAACTGCACCAAGATGTTTGTCTGTATGCTGGAGCTGTGCCAGGAGGTTGGAGAATGCCTCTCACAGCCTTGGCGTTTGTTTACCTCAAACTGTCAAGCTGCAAGATGCCGCCTTGTGTTTCTCCCAGTAATGAGAGGCTCAAATGGCTGCCACAAAGTGCCAATGATCCCGGTTCATGCCCGCCTTTGGGGTACCATGAAAACTTTACTTCTAGCAGAGAGGAACCTAAACTATATGCACACACTTCTACAATGGGTATATGTGGGAATTAGATGAATTAAGAGCATATGGTCACTGTTATACCCAAAGCCTTCGCAAAGCTGACAACTAGAGTGATTTAAAAAAAACTCTGCTGTCTTGAAGCATTCACCACATCTGCGCCGTTTCCATGATGACTGCAGTACATGCTGATATACATTAGAAACCATCTCTTCCATCTCATCTGTCCTTGTTACACAGAAGGAGCAAACCACCATTCGTTCATTTTCAACTAATTCATCACTCACAGATCCTGGCCTAAGAGAACATGCGAACTTCATGCCATAGGTGCCTGCTTATATTAAGCAATGGACTTTAATGACAGAGAGGAAGACACCTGAAAACAGCTGCCGTGAAGGAGAGGCCAGTTTAATGAAAGCCTTACAATGCAGCTCTGGCAGCTGTGGGGGTTTCCCAGTGTTACTGGGGTGAGCCTTCCCCGTGTAGCACTGAGTCAGCCTCTTTTTCTTAAACCACATTTCAGAGGCACCAGTCGTGTCTTCGTGTGATTTGACGGGCACAGCGCAGGGAGAGTGATTGTACTAACCCTGGGGCTTAGATGGCATTCATAAGAACAGCAATTGGGAGTGTTCGCCCTGTGACTCCTGAGCTCTTCCATATGAATCATTAAATGGATATGGCGGGAAATGTCAAACTCTCGACAGTGTGAGGGTTTTAACGACTTAAGCCTATCTGAGACGACAATTGCGTTAAGTAAGTATAAAGTTAAACTCTTACCTGCACATAATTTCGTGTGTTAGGAGCACGCGGCACATTTCTGGATTTTTATCTTGCCCTTCATAGACAATAGCCTAAAAATGAAGAGGAATCAAATACATATTGTATTTTACAGTCGTATTTCAGCCGTATATATTATCGTTACAATAACAACGTATTACAACAAAAGCACATGTTATCTCCATTTTTTAGAGTTAATATGCACGTCCTTCATTAAATACCACATCAACATTGGCCAATTAGCGATTAGTTAATTATCCCCTGATACGGGAGAAAGCGCTTTGCTCGTTGGATAAAAGACAGTGTTAGATCACATAGGAATAGACGAGCCATTTTTATATTAATTAAGTGTGGTAGTTTAATGCATATTAATTCATTATCTGTATATGTTTTTACTGTATTTCATATTGTATAGACCACAATCAAGCGTCTCTTGTCAATCAGAAGTTCTCTATTGATTCGGAGGAAAAGATCAGACACGGTCATAACCGTCGCTCTCCCAGCTCATATTTTGAGGGAAGTGTTAATGGACAATCTGTTGTTTATTTTGAGCTGCTAGCATTGTATTTTTTCACTTTGGACAAAAAGCGGTGTGCGGGGGTACGCATGGGTAATTTCTGATCACTAGCTGGGACAGATGGCGTGGAAGCTCCCTGTCCTCCGTGTCCGCGGCGAGCGTCCCGGCGCAAAACTGAGCGGCTGCTATCCCGGATCGGAAAATACTATAAAAGATTTCATGTAAGAAAAAGCCATAGAAATATATGTATTTATTACTTTCCAGGAGATGGGATAACACCAATAAAATAACCATGCTATGGGCCTATAATCTAGAATATTTGTGGATTCATGTATGTGATCTGGTTTTCGTTACTGCTCATTTATGGCAGATACACGTCGCTATTTTAGCTAGATACAGCTGACACTAGAATCCTTAAACTGTGCGTGAAGCATCATTTACCGGCTAATCATTAGAAGGCTAATTTCATTTTGCTTCACTATGTTAAGAGATTAAGATTTACGTCTGAATTGTCACAACCTTGATAAACAAAAATGAATGGCGGTAATTTTAGACATAAGTCATTCGATTAGGTTGTTGAAAAGTCGGTCGAAATTCGCAGTATTTAACCCAATTAACATTAGTAATGTGCTGCTTTCGGAAATGCCCATATTTGGCGCAAATAGGTAATTAAACTCATGGGCAGTATATTATATAATTTGTGACTTTCATTGGATATTAATGGGTAAATTTATATATATAATATATACTTTGAAAAAAAATTCATCATGAGTCACTGCGGGAGAAAATATTAATTAAGAAGCTGACATGCTCTGGACTCTGATACTAAAATTAATTTTATTATATATAATACTCTTATTAAAGAAAAATGAAATAATGTCACATGGGACTGACACTGCAATTTTGGAGTAATCTAGAATAATCTATATTGTGGATCTCCCAAGAGGTTTGGAAAAGGTTAAATGTGGGCAGCAGAAGTTAATCGTTATTATGCATGTCTGTATTTTCTCCCGAATACTACTGTCAAGATATAACAATTTATTAAAAATTGTGAGAAAAATATATCAAAATAAATTTCTAATCACATCTAGCCTTAAACAGTATTTTAAGAATTCTTCACTATAATTATATTTTGAAACACCTGTTAATACTTTTGGAACCGCAAATATAACACGTAACACATTCATATGAAATTGTCTTACCTGTTTCGTCATAGAATCGATTAGCCGGACATAAAGATCCTGTTCTGTTCTGACGCCTGTAGAAATTAATCTTTATTTAAACAGTCTTAGATCTGCTAAGACATTGTTAGTAAATTACTGTTACGAAAACCCAGAAATCGTACTTATCTGAGCGCATTGATTTCACGGAAAAACATCATCGTCATACTCTTACTCACACATACATATTTTTATTGCCAATTTGCGGTGTTCCATTAAGCGCAATTAACTCGGCATACAATTAATATGACAAGCATGACAAATTTAACAAATTTGTATTTCGTTGTTTGCATAATGACTATATGACAATATTTTTTCATGAGTGCATCTGTTGATTGTGTTTCATAAATGTGGTGAATATATCCAGTGGAGCTGGATTTATACGTACTAAATTACCAATTGAGTCATGGGATAGACACTTGAAATATCTTTTGAAAATCTGACTCACCGTTGCTGTACAATAACTGTAGTTTGTAATGAATTCCATTATTCGTTTTTTCATTGTTTGGTTCCTGTAAGTAATAAGAGAGATATCTGAATTACTGCACAAAATGTCCAGATATATCATATGTGTGTATTTTGTGATGAGAAGCCTAGATGTGCTGCGCAGTTTTCCCACAGATGTCACGTTAGATGTAAATACTAATATTCACAATAAGTTTTTCCTCCGCGAAGGGAATCGGAAGTCGCACGTGGCTCCACTGCGTAAAGCGCCGATTATGTGCTGGGTTATCTCACAGACTGAGATACATCAGAGTTTTGTGCGATACTCCAAAGCAACTCTTACTTTCTCCTTTTCCACAAAATCCACAAAAGCTGTCCTTTCGATCTCCACGGGCTGCCCCTGTCTGTCATACAGTGCCAGGACGAAGTGGAAAAAATTGGATTTTCTGAGGTTAGAAGGCGGCTGCTTTTCGAAGTGCGCGCGAGCCAAGCCCACTCCGCTGCCGGGATAAAAAAAAAAAAAACAAAAGATCACGTCGGTTAAGGAGCAAAGGCACCAGTTAGACGAGGATAACATTAGACACGAGGAATCACCTTTGACAGAAGGGAGATTTCATAATTTGTGACTATAACGGTAATATGATGCAATGGAAGAGAAGATGTGGAAGGGGCAGGAGGAGATTGCCAGTGATAAGGAGTACTGAGGGAATTTGGGGACGACATGAGAAATGCTTTAAAAATCAGATGATTTGGCATGCATACCTTTGGGCGGCTGTGTTAGCATCTACCACCCCAGCTGTGTGCATCCACGACCGGACCGGATTCATCCCACTACCCAGCGGCTCCACTTTCATCGCTGTCCCAACTCGAGGTATATTATCCTGGATTCCAAACATTAAAATGGTTATATGCGCAAGACCAGCTCTTGCCAGAGGATGAGAATTAGAGAACTGCTTTGTCCTTGATGGCTGGAATTATAAGAGACTGGACTTTGTACTGAATGATCAGTACAGGGAAAGGCTGGTACGCAAGACTTGAGTTCTTCGATTTGTCCTGTATTGGCACAACATAAACAATCTGCTCCGGAGTGCGACACTTCAACACTCGCTGGAATGCGGTCCTTCCGTTGCAATGTGATCTTATTGCTGTGATTTCGCTACGTATGTCTTGCTGGATATCCTCAGTTTGGTTCCATCCTTCAGCATCTAAGAATGCAGGGCGCTGCTGAATCCCCTACTTCTTCCAAGAATCTTCTCCTCCAAAGGACAAACAAACAAACAAACAAACAAACAAGCAAAAAAAAAAGAAGCTATGACTATGGAGGTGTCATGGACAAGAGGTTGCCGATGGGCCCTAAGCCTCTTGTAGAATAGATGGAGGCGTTGAGAAGTGAACCCTGTATCCCCAGGAGCGGAACCTTTCCCGGGAGCCAAAACTCGGAGCCCACGGGAGCGGCGCTGTCAGAGTATGACGTTCGTGGGGCGTAGCTCTTACCATATATGGCGTTGACGAGCCCCGAGCGCGCGCGGAGCTCCAATGGCTGCAGCCGGACGGGACCGTCCCCACTTCTCTCTAATAGTGTGGTGAGTTGACTTTTCCTTCAAATAAACTTCGAGTGAAGTTATTCTTCCTCAACACAAAATCCATAAGGGGAAATGAGTCGGCTGATACAAATCTATGTCTGTGGACCTCTGATCATGTTACTGTTAAGTGCTCTACATTTGCCAGAGGAAATGAGTTTAATATATTTGGCTAATATCTCATATTTTACTTTATATGTGCTGTTTTATGTAACTGTTGTAGTTTGCAATGACCCTCATCATTTAAATCTTGTATTATTTTATATTTCACGTACAAAATATGTGAAGGGCTAATTTTGCAAAGAATTAATTGGACTGTTTGAGTTATTAAAGCCAGTTTTTAATCATACGCAATGCATAGCAAATATAATCAGTGTAGCGGTGATACTAGGTTGCGGGCACCGAAGTAGTATAGTTTATTTGTATTTTTGCCAATTTAATGCGTGTTTATTCAGATTATAATTTGCATTTCATGCTACTCATTATCGTGTGTTAGGGGATGTGGCTCGCCCATGTGGAGAAGAGCTGAAGATTTTGTATTATCAGACATGAGAATAATTATGACATAGAGTTTCTTATTGGCAATAGTAGAGGTATTCTAGTGATATATTACTCTTGTTGTTGTTGTTGTTATGCTGAATACATCGACGTCCGGTTTTGTTTTCACGAACCCCGCCCCGAAGCGCACACCCCCAGCTCCTAACCAGAGAGGCGGGCGGGAGGAGCCGCTGACTGAGGAGATATATGGAGCGGGAGCTGTTTCGCTGGTTTGTGGCTTAATGACTCCTGCCACTGATAAGTGACTTTTCCAAGGATGTGCTCTTCTCTAGTTTCAAAATGCATTGTAGTTAAATTTAATTTCTGAGTATAACAAAATCACATTTTGTAGGTGAACTGTTTTCTGGAGCTGACTAACATTAATTGATTCGTTGGAAATGTTTTTTTTTCTTTCAATAAAAAGGTCATGACAGCAAATCCCATTACACTTCTAGATATTTTTTCTGGAAATGAACAAATTAAACTGATAAACCACAAACAATTTTAAACATAGTTTTTCGTATAGCTATAATTAATTTTATTTAGCGCTCATTAAGATGTGTGTGAATGAACATTCAATAAATATGTAATTATGTATTTTAGAATAATTTTAGAATTGAATTACAGTAGGGGCCTATATTTTTTATTTAAATCTCGTGCATCATCGTTCACTTCCTTGATGCAGATTACATGCGTTGAGGCGATACAATCTAATTATCATACCGGGAGGTATAAAGACGAATTTCTTTAAACCCCACTATTGACTGGAGAGGGGAAAGATCTTCAGACCCCTCACCTGGGTAACGACCCGGTCCTGAAAAGGAGTTTTAAACCTTAGCTGACGAACAAATGCAGCTGTCCCTGTATTTTTGAAGATATTTGGAGAAAATTAATGCAAATCTGTGTTCAGAAGCCATCTGGCCAGAAACAGGGTAGTCAGCTGCTCCTCACAACAGGCGCTGATGCTGAATCCATTTCGCTCATTTTCTTAGATCATCTGGTCCCGGAATCAAAGCGTAGATAATGCGCACGGATTTATACTCCAGCTAAACTTCGCATTTCCTCACCGTGACGATTACTGTTGACGATTTTAATTGTGTACTGAATTCTTAGGCGGTTGTCATTTTTATGCCTTTGAGTCAATTACGTACGCTCTCCATGTCAAACAAAATGCATACGCCACTAGCTTGAATCAACAATTAAATATTAACCGTGTAATAAGCTAACAATTGTCTAAGTCAAACAGCGTGCATTTGATCTGATGTCATTAGAAATTTATTCCATTATGGCAAGTTTATTAAACTGTAAAACCTAAAACACACCCAAAACAATCACCGAATATAACTACGGGATTCATTCTTATCACGAGATGAAATACAACAAAGAGAATAATAAACATGTGAGGTTCCCCACACCGCTGTGTTCTGTAAGTGCACGTCGCAAACCGGCGTCTATCGTTGTTGCACTGTTGGCTCTTATACTTAAGAGCGCTAATACTGGGTATCAGACAAAAGAAAAGTTAGTCATGCAGAAGGTGTGTGGGTCTGAATGAGGCCTCGCAGAGAAACGGGCCCCTCTTTGCTGAGTGTGAAGTACCCTTTTGTATGGGTTTACGGGGCTCGCGAGGCATCAATGACCCCCGCAAATTTGCATCTAAATAGCGACATCAGCCGATTCGCGTGCCACACACCGGTGGGTTTCCCAGATGTCAGGGCAGAGTCAGTGAGACGGTCAGTGCCCAGCTGTCCCGAGTCATACCGGAGCATGGGACAAAGCCCCAGCACGGGGACGCCAAGACGTGTATCAAACCATTAAGGAAAAGCACTGCTATTTCCAATGACAGTCGTTTCAACAATAGCGAATCACGTGGTACTGGATATCCTTCATCAGTCTACTTTGGCCGTTTGAAACGATGAAATAACTAATTATCATTATTGGTGGAATTCATTGGATAAAGCACAATATACAACAATTAGTTTTGTGAGTAGGCCTACATCACAACACAGTAACAAGAAAGAGAGATTCAACTAACGAACTTTTCGTAACATAATTAACTGGTTCAATACAATTACGATTTATATATGAATACATATAGTTACAATTAAATATTAATAGTGGTTTGTGAATTTGGTTTGGATGATGTGCCATTAATAAACCTAAGTCAATCGTTAAACCATCAAATACAAAATTAGTTTATTATAGAAAACTATTCCCGTATGTGCGCTGTGTTGACGAAAAAACTTCTGAATCCAGACGGCCGTTTTGTATTTCGTTTAAATTAAACCGCTTTTTTAAACAAATGTGAGCAATTTGATATTATCATGTATAATTAACAAATGTAGATTCTTCGAACCAAAATATATATTTAATCTTTATTACGTATTGACAAATATGATAAGCAAAGTCACCGCTGATTCGGAGATAATCGTTTTTGTCAAAAAGACGGTCATTTGGGTTAGATGTATGTTGCCAAGTTACCAGGAACGTTACCGCTTTCACAAACACAAACGTATAACACTTTAGTGTAACTTGAGCTTCTGAATTTAATTTGGTCTAGTTCTTCGTTTCACTGTTGACACTTTAAAATCAATTATGTTTGGTTGGACATACAGACAGAAAGACAGACAGATAGATAGATAAAATGATAGACAGATAGATATTATTGATTCGAAATGGGACATTCTGTGATATTTAATTATACTGAATATACTGTGGAGAAGAATGTACCGTTATTATTTTTATTTGTCAAACAGCGCCACCTTCTGATAGCAAAGCGTCATTTGCGTTGAATTTGCTGTTCGTCGTTTGATTCTGTACGACGTACGATTTCTTACATGAGAAGAATAACAGATGTCAGGTGTCATACTTTGTAATATTTATTAGGCAACATGATTAGTGGTCGTGGATTTAAAAGCACATTAGACGGTGAATATGCATGTTTTACCAAATTATTGAATAACTGAAGAATTTATGAAAATCTTGCAGGTAAACACAGATCAATGAATAAGTATAGAATTCAGATAATAAAAGCCTTTTTGATAAAAATGCGTTTTTTCATAATACCAAAGTCACGATGTATTAAGTAGTGTGTAAATATCGAATTTTAAACGCCGATTAACACAAACGTAGGCCTATGTTACTGGACCTAAGTCTTTGAAATAGTACTTTTAACAATCCAACGATGATATCAAATATTATGTGTATTTTCAACATAAAAAATATAAAATGAAATAATTATTGATGAAAATATTAATTTCAATTGTGGAATCAGACATAAAAATCATTTAAGACATTAACTGACTTTAATTATAAGTTATTCTTTTTGCATAAATCGGGCATTTTAAGAACTGCCCAGAAGAGTTTCGATTTTGGTTTTGATATTGTGGGTTTCAAAATAAAGTTTAGTTGTGCATAAAATTCAGATTTGCGCTAGCAATAGGCTACATCGAAAACAGGCATGTTCTATTTACCGTAAAACCGTGAAATGATTATTTTACTTTAAAAGTTAACCTTGTAATTTTCATTAGCAAATTAAGTGATATCTGGATAGATTTTCTCAAATAGGACCACATTAATATAATCTTTTAAATCAATATGTCTGTCCATATTTAAACAACAACATCAATAATAATAATAATAATAATAATTGATTTAATCGGGCAGAAACGGCAACAAGAGGGGAATATGCTGAGGCAGGTGATACTGTTCGGAATATTGTCGATTTATGTATTTATTCATTTAGACATCACACACGTAGGCGTGTTATGAATAAAGTGAGTAGGTGGGATATGCTGGATACAGCCCCGTTGTTGTCTAGTATTAAAATGTACAGAAAACTGACACGAGGTTTGGGAAAGCACATGAAAGCCCGAGGCGATAGTGACACAAAGATGGAAAGGAAAGGTATAAGGGCCCGGGACCGCTGAGACATTAGCAGGTAGAATATGCAGCGTAAATGAGGCTGCGTGGAATCTCTGTTCACGCAGGGACCCAGTCTCTCATATTGCAGAAATATTGATATAGGTAACCTATATAGTGAAATGTCTGTGTTCTTCTGCACGTTTCACACGAAACAAGAAAACAATTAAATAAGAAATATTTCATTATTTCTTTCTCTCTTTTCTTAAACGTAATGAATAAACTCCACAGCGTATCAGCACAGACTATAGGTATTAATGTTATGTTATGTCTTACTATTTAAGTTTTCAGTTTCTATATCTTAATTTCTATAGCTCCATCTACAGGAATGAACTTGGCCTTCAGACCCGGATGTGGAGAAACTCGCGTAAGAAGTTAAGCTCTGGGGTGGGCTGCCCAAAAGCAGCGTAGCGCTAAGTAGTTCGTTATCGAGCACATATTGATCGTTAATTTACGAGGCCGCTCCGAAACCATTCGTAGTTCAAGTACTTCGTTATCTCGCTCGTAGATAACGAGAGATCCGACCTAGGGTGGGTTTCCCAAAAGCATCGTTGCGCTAAGTAGTTCGTTATCGAGCACTTAAGATTGGTCGTTAATTAACGAGCCTTTCCCAAAACCCCTCGTAGCTAAGTAGTCCGTTATTTCGCTCGTAGATTTGCTAGACATCCGACCCACTCGTTATTTTCTAAGTAGTTCGTTGTTTGAACTTTTGCCTGCTGTCCTGTCACAGAGACGCAGAGATCGGCCAAAATAGATCACAAAACACACTGGCGGCAAACGTAATACTGCCGATGATATAATTAGCGGTCAAAATTAATAACATGTACAGTTAAATGTACAGTTAGACAACTATAAAACTGTAACGTAGACTATAAATTAGCGCAAACGGCGCTCGTTGTTGTAACTCCTGCTCGCATTTTCAGTACATAACAGGGTTTTTCACCATTCAGAATTGACTTGCGAATGACCATGAAAATGAAATTCAATTCATAAAATTGGTTGAAAAACGTTGCGGAATCGCAAATAGGAGTCAATTTAGATACATTCGCATACATAGTGCAGCTGTATCAATACAGCTTAATATTTCAAATGGATTACATAGCACGTTAACTTAAACAGCACACACTGACACCTCCCTCCACGATCACGAATATTTACTGAAGTAAAAAGTACCCGTTGGCGATGCCCCCCTGTTGGACCACCTGACTGAAAAGTCTGCGCAAGTCAATGAATGCCACATTTGAGGTGCTGCCTAAAGAATAAATAAATAATACATAATAAATAATAATTTTGTGTACCATGGTGGACTTCATACAGCCGTACAAAGTAACCCTTTAACAACCCTGTCCATCTGACAATCTAGCGATACTTGAAAGAAAAACTATTGCAGACTCCTCACAAATTATAGTACACACAAAAAGTTAAATATGCATAAAAAATAAATATATGCACATGGAAAAGGTCTTAGTGGGCCACCATAACCCAAATCCACATTGTTAGAATAGGCTAAAGCAACTACCCGATTTTTATCTTACAATCATGCAAAGTTCACT
>JAODKN010000063.1:15819431-15843605 GCA_026774425.1 Petrocephalus zakoni
GTTTCACTTTACCTGTCGAGCCTACTCTGTGAATAATTACCGTCATGATCCCGAAGATATTGCAGTTTAGATGTTAGAAAAAATGGCGAATATCGAACATAAGACCAACTTCACCGCGGTGTGAACAACACGTATGGCAAAACCAAGATAACATAGGACTGGGTCACACGCCCCCCTGCCCCGCACACCCCGTTCCAGTTTTCAGTCTCCACAGCCTGTAGGATCGCGAATGCAGCGGGCGGCGGCCTGTAGGATCGCGAATGGAGCAGGCGGCGGGCGATCGCCGGCGGCCAGTAGGATCGCGAATGCAGCGGGCGGCGGGCGATCGGCGGCGGACCGTAGGATCGCGAATGCAGCGATCGATCGGCGGCGGCCAGTAGGATCGCGAATGGAGCTGGCGATCGGCGGCGGCCACTAGGATCGCGAATGGAGCGATCGGCGGCGGCCCGTAGGATCGTGAATGGAGCGGGCGGCGGGCGATCGGCGGCGGCCCGTAGGATCGCGAATGCAGCGGGCGGCGGCCTGTAGGATCGCGAATGGAGCGGTCGGCGGCGTCCCGTAGGATAGCAAATTGAGCGGTCGGCGGGCGATCGGCCCGATCATGATTTATGATTTAATGGATCTTCATTTAGTGATTATTTATTGATAACATTTGATATCCTTTAGCCCTCCTTTAAGGCACCAGAATTTCTGAAATTAGTGCATCAGTGGTTATCTTCTCCTTATTTTAGAAAACTGAGATGGTATCTACTGTTGCATCAATTAACTAAACAAATGCTTGTTTCAGGAAACTATCAATGGATTGCATTGAATTTGTATGTAATGTAGAGGCTAAATTACAACTTAAAACATGTAAACAGGCACACAGTCTCTGTAGGAAGGGTTATGGAAAGTTTGCAGCTGAATGAACACCAGTGTAGTTTTATGGTCTGAGTCTGAAGAGCAAGAAATAAGTATCATACACTCCTGACAATGTCCAAGCTCTTCTGAAGGTTTTGTCAAAAGAAAGACAGCACGTTTTGGCCATACAGGTCGTAAAGGGTTACTGTATATCGGCCCATGGGAAAGCTCTCAGGGTTGGGGGTTGACTTGAGGGGCAACGGGAGGTTAGTGGTAGGGGAACAGCATGCTGGGATGTTATGGGACAGTCAGGCGAGCATACCCGGTAGTGTGAATCCTTCTGTTTTACCTGAAAGGTTTACGTAGAAAGGCATAGGAGAGGGAATATGAGGTTATGCTGAAAAAGTCCTGGGAACTCACAGAATGCAGTGCAGGTTATTGCTTGAAGATAGATTTTTGGGTCCACATAGTGGTTAAATTTATTATAGCATCTTCTGGCATTCCTGAGTTATGTAGCTATTTTGTGTAGCATTTATACTGAAGCCCAAAATGTCCATGAATTCACATATGGTGCTAGTACAAATCATCAAAGAGATTATTGGGGAATCAATGGAAATTTGACATATGTGAATGGAAGAAACAAACATAGCCTGTGTCCTCATCAGCTCTCCATATGTTATTCCTGGATGGTGCAGGTAAACTCCCACGACACCAGTCTGTCCAGTGATCTGAGCAATGCCATTCTTGCCAGTCTGTGAGCCATAGTGATTGGTTCTCCTGCCTGGTATCCCTGTGGGAGGAGTGAGACATGGTGTTAAGCACTTGTGAGACGGGGTGATAGGTTCTCATGGGACAGAACCTGGCAGCCCTGTGAGACATGGTGTTATGCACTCGTGCTTGTGAGACGGGGCAGAACCTGGCTGCTGTGTCACTGCTGCTTAGTGGCTGGTTCTTGAGACTCGTGGGAGGTGGTGATAGGTTCTCGTGATGCAGAACTTGCCAGCTCTCTGAGACTCAGTGATTGGTTCTCATACCTCATGACAGGTGGTAATAGGTACAGGTGCCTTGTAAGAGGTGTTGATAGGTTCTCATGAGGCAGAACTTGGTAGCTCTGTGAGACATGATGATAGGTACAGTCGACCTTTCTGCTCGCCAAGGGGGTTAAGGGGTACAAAAACTTTTTTACGGCTCTTTCTAGATCATGGGGGCCTGTGGCCCTAACCCCTGCCATGTGAAAAAGTTGACAGTACTAATAAGATGTGGTGATAGGTTCTAAATCTGGCAGTCCTGTGAGATGTGGTGTTAGCTTCTTGGACCTCGTGAGATGTGGTGAAAAGTTCTTGTGAGGCCGAACCTGACATCCCCGTGAGAGGTGGTGACAGGTTCTGATAAGGCAGAACCTGACATCCCTGTGAGAGGTGGTGATAGGTTCTGATAAGGCAGAACCTGACATCTCGTTCGCTTGGTGGGTCCTTCTTGCTCTGGTGTGATCTCTGGTGTGCTTACAGCAGGAAGGGCAGCACCTCTGCCATCTCTGATGCCATCCGTCATATCCATGAGAAAATATTTGAGTGTTTAAGAACTTGGATACTTTGGTATCACATGCAGGTCTAGGAAATATACATTATACAGACAAAAGAATTGGGACACACCTCTTAATCACTGAATTCAGGTGTTTCATTCAGACCCATTGCCACAGATGTGTAAAGTCAAGCACCTAGACACAGGGGCATAGGTTTAATATCAACATTGGGGCGGATGGGTTTATCCAGGTCAGATGTGCAATGTCACATTCCACTGGGCGTATGTTGCTGGTTTATGTGCATTTAACATTTTTCAATTTAAGATGGAAAGAACTAAAATTTTCACCAATTTTACTAGACCAGTCATAAAAGGAAAATTGGAAAATGGTTTGTTTTGCATTCATTGGTTTCTTTGGGGGGTTGGGTTACAGGGGCCACACCTGTTATCGACCGGGTATATCGCAAAGTCAACTCCTCCTGCAAGATTGCTACAAAAAAGTGACACTTCAGAACTTTGTAAATTATTCATGAATTAAAGTAGTCTGAACCAAAAATACCATTTTAATCATAAATAAAAAAAATTGCATTGGCCCTTGATAATAAAATGTTTAATTTGACTTACCATACCTGTGATATGCCATTACCTCATCCATTTTATGACTATAATTATTTTTCATTCATTTACCTATTTTTTATTCTTGTCTGTAAAGCGACTTTGGGTATGATAAAGGTGCCATAACCACCATAACGATTTATTATTATTATTATTATTATTATTAGTAGTAGTAGTAGTAGTAGTAGAAATTTGCTTCGCCATTCATCTCTTATAATACGGGATAGTCCATATAGGGAAAATGAAAGGCTGTATCCATTACTGATCCTTATATGGGATCAATAAGCACACTAAGTCTTCACAGTGGTGAGAAAAATGACGGCACTCTGTTTCAGCTAAAATACATTCCCCTTGTGAGATGTATTTTTATGTGTATCTTCTGTTTTGATATATTGATTGCTGTGGCAGGAGAATTCAGGTAGCTATGTAACTCTAGTAATTCCAGTGCAGCGCTGCCACACAAGGATGGCCAGAGCCAGAATAGACACAAAATTGTGTTAATTGGTGGAGATAGATGTACCGGAAAATGGAATGTAATGAGCAAATAAACACACAGCATTAACATATTTATACTTTTTTTTAATTCAGGAACCTTAATGTATGGAAAATAAAATAGAAACTATAACATAAAACCTAACAATTATTTAGAGCTCCCCCTAAACGTCTCAGGGGAGGCTTTCAGGGGAGCTTGTGTCCTTTTCAGGTGAGCCGAGCTTCCCTTAACTCCCCTGTAATTTGAGCCATGGCTAGGCTCCTTAGTTACTGTGAATGCCCGATATGCTTAATGCTTCAGCATACCATGACATTTAGGGCAATTCTATGCTTTGAACTTTGTGGGAACAGTTTGGGGAAGGCCCTTTTCTGTTCCTGTCAGACTGTGCCCCAGTGCACAAAGCAAGGTCCATAAAGACATGTTTGTGTGAGTTTGGTGTGGAAGAGCTTGCCTAGCCTGCATAGAGCTCTGACCTCAACCCTATCAAACACCTTGAACTAGGGGAGCTGCTAAAGATTTTGGGCCCCTAACCCCAATCAATCCAATTATGTTCAAATTTTTATACAGCCCCTATCGGGAATTGGCCCTTGGAATCATCCTAACTTGCCCTTGACTAGAATGGACATTGCGATCCAGGCCAGGTTTTTTGGATGAATGGGCAAAAAATCCCACAGACACCCTCCAGAATCTTGTGGAAAGCCTTTCCAGGAGAGTGGCACCTGTTATAGCTGCAAATGGGGGACCAGCTCCATATTGATGCCTATGGATTTAGAATGGGATGTCATAAAACTTATACTGTAGATATAATGGCCAGGTGTCCTAAAACTTTTAACCATGTAGTGTAGGTTTCAACTGGGGTATTGAATATCACTTCTATTTGCAAAACATATGCTGAACTGTAATAAATAATAGTGGTTCATCCATTTATTTGTGAAAAGTGAGCTGTGTCTTTCCAGTTATAAATACAATTTTATTCATGGTGTATAATGTCTGTGTGTCCGTGCTCAGGACCTGGAATACTACTTTTTTGTAAGTGTATTTTCAGAGGCTATGATATATTCAGCTTGTGAAACTTTCCCAAGTGAAAGGCTGCCTCCGTTCTGTTAATAAAAGCGTCCCGTTAAATGTAATGCTACACCGGTCAGTCTGAACTTGCGGGGCTGTGGTGGCGGCCGCTATTCCCCGATCACGGCTTTTCTCGGCCCGAATCCCTCTGCTGCATCCCCTTTGGCATATTATAATGAGAGGGGAGGCGGTGGGCAGGACCTGCCGGATGGGCACTGCTGACTGCCGCGGCAACGCAACCACACATCCCGTCTGCGGCGTGCTGGAAGGAAGCTGGCGTGTCCATATCCCGAGGTAAGACCTGCATCACCGGGCACTCTCTCATCACGGACGGCATGTGCTTTCTTTGAAACGTTTTATATGCCCGCGGACATGGTGCAGCTATGATCGATCTGCAGCTTCCCGTCTGCCCGGGGTGTCATGGTGCGGCTTTGACTGTAAGCGTCATTTTGGCTCGTACATTTACAGCCGTATGCTTGGAGCTGGTGTGCATTACTGGTGTACATTACCGCAGTGAGAAAATCCCAAATGCAAACTGAAGCAACGCAGTGTGTGATTTGGGGAAAAGCAGAGAGCATCAGGGCAGGTTTTATATCATCGTAGAAAATGCATGTGAAAGTCAGAGCCATGATGACCGACCGATCGACACTGGGAATTAAACGGGGAAAAACCGCGCCGTCCAGAGCGACGGCCGGCTGGCGGCGTATTAACATGTATCACCCGTCGGGAGTTTTATTTATCCTTAATGTTCTGGTACTGATCACGGCGACGAGAAGCAAAAGAAAATGTTATTTATTCATTTACGGTATATCCTTGGATGAGAACGTCCCATGTTTGGGTTGGTTTTTGTTTCGCCATGATGAAAGTCATGGTTGGATTAATCAAATTTACATAATGCTGATGTGGCCACATATGTTGTCATGGACATGTACAAACTGCATCACTACAGGCTGGTCTTGATACAAACTCTTATACTTTGGACAGACAAGTAAAAACTGCATTATTTGTGATGAATATAGTAGCATAAACGTGCTTTTTTGAGAGGTATAAACTGGTTTTCTTTGGAATGGTATAGGTACAGATGTTTATTTTTTTTAGTCGTATTGGTATAAACTGCTTTGATCTGGACTGATCTAAAGTGCCACTGTTTTACTTTGGGTGGATATAGGTACAACCTGTCTTACTTTATACTGATATAAGTACAGTTTGTTTCACTTTGGTCTGATCTAGGTTGGACTAACTGTATCACTTTTGGACAGATATAGGCCTAGGTATAAACAATGGATGGATATTGGTATAAACTGTTTAACTTTGAGTGGATATTGGTATAAACTGTTTAATTTTTGTTGGATACAGGTTCAACCTGTTTTAATTTGGACTGATCCAAGTACAAACTGTTTCACTTCAGACTGATATTGGTACAAGGTATGTTTTCCTTGGACGGATGTCTGTATAAGCTGTTTTACTTTGGATGCATATAGGTATAAGTTACTATTATTAGGCTGCTGTAAGGTCAGAGCCCAGTGTAGTGTAAATGACCCTGAAAGTCGCGATTCCCACCGGCTGGCCCCAGTTATACATACCGCAGTGTCCGCTGTATTAAACAGTCAAAGTGCGTGTCTTTGCACTGATATCACCGTTAAACATTAACCAGCTCTCAGTTACGGGCGCTCCATGTCAGATGGACGCTTTTTAGCTCATAGTGGAGTTTTATTAAGATATAATTAATAAAAATTTTCAGGCCTTTAAACCCAGGAACAAAACGCACTGTGAAAGTTCACGGTAAAACTGTGGAGTCTACTGTTAAACCTTAGTTTTTCATAGTTCTACTGCAAGTTTCGTAGTAGAAACTCTTGTTTTACTTTGAAGTTCATGGTCACCGCTTCTAGTGTTTAATAATTCTGACAGTGAAGTTTACAGTTTAACTGTTGATTTCACAGTACAACCATGAAAAGTTGGCAGTTCACTGTAAATATTCATGATAGAACTGTGAAACTACATGGCAAAATTGGCAAACAAATTTCCAGTTTTACTATGAAATTTCACGGTGCATTTTTTCTTGGGAATTGAAGCTCATGCGGAATTCAGCATTTCTTCTGCCAGAATGGCAGTTGCTTTCTGCCTTGTGTCATGCAGGAATGGCTTCATGTGCACCTGAGACACTGGGTCTTCTTCACATTAGGCCTCATATTTTACATGTGGGATATTAATATGCATAACGGCATGACTGCATTACAGGGAAACTGCAGCAGTATGAAATGCTTACATGCAAAGATAATTAAATGACTCTGACATAATGCTCTCTTCTGTTTTTAAGTAACTGCATTTGTATCTCAAACATGAAAGAAATAATGTTCACAATAATTAACCATATATTCCATGTTCCAATATCTTTTTAATATCTACTACAAGATGGTTTAGTTTAGCTGACAGGCCTACTGTGAAACAGTAGTGAGGCTTTCACTAAAGAAAGCAAGCCGTCTGATGATTAAATCCTGCCAGTTTATTTGGAGGGAGTTTTAGCCTTCATATGAACTTAGTTTGCGAATGAACTTAGCAATGCTACACCGTAATGTTGAGTAATGGTGTGCCATTTGTGAACAATTCATTCGCAAAGTCCTTTACAGGAACAATACACTCATGTTCATTTCCCTGCAAAGACTAGTTCTTTTCGTCCATCCGCTAGTCCTCATAAATATTATGTGAATGCACAATGAAGCCAATGAAGCATGTAAGGGTGTGTTGTGAGTGAGAATATGATTGGTTGGAAAATAAACCTGGGACTGAACATACATGTCTACCATGAATGAGTGACCGAGAGTCTCTCGTTTAGTGAAGGGAACTCCTGCTCCTTTTAGCGAACCAGGTCATTTGGTTCAGCTCAGAAATAAGAGCCAACTCTTTCAACTTCCAGACGGCTCCCCCTTTAGTACTACTTCTGGTGTTTACTATTCAGCTAAATTAATCAATATTTTCAACCAATGATTGGTATATGTGCACGTATATCACTTAAATTATTCACCGTATTTAAACATTTATACCATGAAACTGAATGGGTCCAGCTATGTAAGTTGCTGTACCCCTAAATGTGAGATCTGAAGTAGCGATCGAGTTGGTGAGTGAGTCAATGAAGAAGAGCGTCTCGCCACTCCTTTGGGTCTCTCATTACAGTTCTGAAGAAGAGACCCAATAAAGTGAAAGAGTTGGTGAACGACTCAGTGAATGAGAGACTCGGATAGGCTACTGAACAATAGTCATACTTTTGTTATGACTGAAATACACCAATTACTGGTGTAATATATAGCCTACATGTGCACTGACTTCCCTTCCATCCATTCTATGAGACAGTTTATCCTATTCAGGGTCATGGGGCATCCAGGGCCTATGGGTATAAGGGATCAACCCAAGTTGGGGCATCAACCCATCACTAGGCACACACCATTCGCACCTACAAGCAATGTGGGAACTCCAATTAACCAATTAATTTTTGGACTGTGGGGGTAAACAACAACGTGGAAATTTTACACAAATGAAGCCTCGACAGAGACTCTGACCCTGGTCCCAGAGGTGCGAGGCAACAGTGTTAACCACTGCCCCACCATACTGCCCCAGTGACTTCCCATATGCTGCAGTTGAATTTTAGAGCTGTGACATTTTCTCAGTTTTAACCAAGGTTTGTTAGCGTTTGAATTTGTTAGCTTCCTGTGTTTTTAGGTTTGTGTTTTTTTAACAAACATGATTTTCAACACAACAGTGTTGACAGATTTAGACTATAATTCAGTAACAAATATTATTTTTCTCACATTACTTATTAGTAGTATTTACCTTACTCCTTAGTACTGTTTAACCTAAATAATAGGCTGTTTTTTAACAAATCGTAACACGTGTTTCAGATCTATTTTATGCAAACAGGAAAAGCCACTAACAAGTTGGTGAATCAAACCGTGTCCCAAAAAATAATATTTAATGCCATGCAATACATTAAATATATGTGCTTTGTGATAGTAAAAACACAATGTGATGTGTAGGCTATGGAATATGGGGTTATTATTCTGGTTCTAGATGTTAATGATCCTACGGGCCCTTAGACGAGGAGTCCAGCTGGGGGCCAATCTGCATTTATTTGCCAGCATCTCAGTGTGAAGGTGCATGCGGTGTTTGGACAGAATTCCCTGACATTTTGTAGCAAAACTACAAATAAGAACTGAAAATTTTTCACACTAGTTAAATTTCTATAGTACACCTTATCCAGGCCAATATACTGAGAGTGTCCTGAAAGGTACAAGGTGTGTGAAACTTAATGATTAACTGGACAGATTAAGTAGTACACAGGTCTGACACAGGTTTTCAGAGATGCTATACATTTTCTTAATGGCAGTAAGATGTCTGACTTGTTATTTCCATAAAGCTCAAAGCTGGGTGTAAGATGTTGGCTACTAACTGCTGAGAACGAGGCTGCACAGTCCATTTGTACACACACTGGAAGCTTGTCCACTCTTGTTGTATGATGCTGCAGCTCATTCATGGCATGAGCAGAGCTGGGAAGAGGCGGCATAATCTCCAAAACCACTGAGCCCTTTCCTCATGGATGGGCTTCTTCCATGTAGCATGTACTGAAGCAGCCAGACGCAGTTCAGTACTGGACTGGGCTGATATTAAAATTTGTCCTGGACATTGGAGGGGAGGATCCCCCACGATAACTTTTGAGCGATAAAGTTTGCAGAGATAAAGTTTTACCCATCAGCCTACTGGGAAAATGCCTGGTAAGATGGCCAGATGGGTGCTGGCCACAGCTGTGTGCAATGTCACTACAGGTTTTGAGTTGCACATGCGTCAACTAAGGCCTATCTAATGCATTTGCATGAATTTTCATAAAATGGCTGATTATTTTAATTGTCTCTGTTGACATAGGCAAAGCCCCTCGCTGGAATTGGACATGCAATTTTTTTTTTTGCTTGCTTTTAGTTACTTTTCAGTATTAGTAATTTTTAGTTAGTTGCTTTTGCTTTTGTATTTGGCTTTCAACACTGAAGCACGTGCAACTCAAATCTAGGGTTGACTTAGATCCTGTGGTGCCAGGCAGTTATATACTCTGATTTATATATTGTGAGGATAATATAATCTAATATATATTACCCATATATCTTACCTAATATTTTACATATTCTGTTAGATTTTATGTGATATTACCAACTCTAAGTGAAATAACAAATATTCGATAGATAGCAAATCCGTGGGCTTTATGTACCGATTTTTGATTGTTTTTCACACATGGCAACTGTGCCTGGGTGTTGACCAGTTAAACTCTGAAATACTTTGTATGTGACAGGGTTACATCATAGTCATTCTATGTCCCACATGAAATATATGTGAAAGTCATTGCTAGGTTATGGTTTGGGTCAGACCTGCTCCTGAGGTAATGAAAAGACCCTTTATAATGAAAACACTGTGGTGAAGGTTAGAGGGGTCACGTGACATGTCTGGTCCTGGGTTTTATTGAAAACCTGGAACACTTAAGCACCCTGGTGGTCAAAAGTAAAACTTACTCAAAAAACTTAACTAGCCATACTTAACCTTACATTACCTGATATGGACAATCTTAGGAGGGATTGCGGCTCAAAGTAAAACAGGATAAGAAGAGAAATGGGTTTAAACACCTCTTGTTTGGCGCGGTCTGTGTGCTTAGGCCCCCATCTGCACTGTGATGTCACTCTAACAAGTCCATCTGGTGTTGTGCCAGGAGTGTATTGGAATCTGCACCACGTGAGTGAGGCCGTCCACTATAAGGCAACCAGTGCTGCAATTTTATGAGGCAGAGGCAGGGGTCTGATATGCTTATATCATGTATATGTAGTTTTGGAGCCACTTTGTGATTTAATAGCACAACCACACAGATAGGATTCCTCCACGAGTGCCGTACGTGCCTCAGGAAAGCAAAGTACTTTTAAGCTGGAGATTAGAATGTTGTAGTAGCACACTGTGGTGACTGTGTAATGCTGATTCTTATACCAGCTGGAGTAAAGAAAGAGCCAAAGTAAGAGCAAGTGGGTGCCATCCTTCTTGCTTCACAGACCTAAGCGGGCACATAGACAAAATCCTCCACACCTGCCTCTAACGGGGCCACTCTTATGATTATTATGTGTACCTGCCTCAAACGGGACCTCTCTCTCGTGATTACGTGCATCTGCCTTGAGCCGGACTGCTCTCATGAAGCATTCTGTTTATCCTGGCAGACAGAACTCTTAAATTGACAGGTCTCTTATCAGCTTTGTTTTTAGGATTGACTTTAATAGTACAAAGGTAAAATGTAGGATTGACCAGTAAAGTTACAATCAGCTGCATAAACGAAGGGATTCCAGAGCTTTTGCTCAGAGTGATGCTGGGGGAGGCTCAGGTGTGAGGCTGCATCTTAATTAAATCATCGATTCATTATAAATGTCATTCATCTATAGCCATACAGAGTTAATGAATCCCATAACCCCAATTTACTGAAGGTTACAAAATCCTGAGGTGGCATGCATGTCATAGCATTACAGTAGAACCATAGCCCGCCCGAGCCGGTTCCTGGCTCAAAGCGATTCTTGGTCCTCATTTCCCCCCAGGCCGGAAATGGACACTGTCAGTAGGGGCGGTTTCATAGGATGGGTACTCGATACACACAGATAAGCTCAGAGGTGTCCAGCCTGGGTCAGGCCAGCGCAGCAGACGGGATGAGGCGCTGCCAAGGCCGTTCATGAATAATTAGTGTGGTGCAGTAAATATTTCAAATTGTGCGTGTGATATCACATTACCCAGTCCCTGGAAAACTAGGCAACAGTTTCGCAGCCTAAAACAGCCATTCCTTTATATAATATTATTTTGATTTCAGTGAATAACTTACATTAAGTATGAATATCAGAATGAAGTAGACTTTCAGGTGTCATCTCAGGTGTGTCCTGAATGTACAACAGTCTATCAAAAATGTTACTGTCTTTTCTGGCAGTTCATATGCCAATCTATCTAGGTCACTTTGGCTAATACTAGGAATTCATCATTTTCTAAAAGTGGGGAAATCTGTATATCATGCAATAAGAAGCTAATGCAGCAGTTTGTGATGTTTGTACTTGTGATCTGATTCATGCTTGACATCTCTGTGAGTGCTTATGAATCTCTTACACTACTCCCCATGCAGAGGCAGGCGGGTAATTATCACCATATCACTTCCCATCAGCATTATATCAGCTGCATATGCATATGATGTAATGGAGTGTGTGATCTGTCCCTATGGTAACAGTGAAAGAATGTCCTGCTGTAATATTATAATGACCTTTCACTTTGTGCTGAAACTCACTGTCTCTTGTATTTTTGTGTCATATCTCATGTCATATTTGTGTTTATCTCTGTATCAATAGGGCTGCATTGATTCATGGGAAATGTCACCAGCTACTAGCTGTAGTTTGGCCCATATTCACATAGGCACTGTCCTTGCTGCAGAAGTTAGGGATCATAGGCTTTTTATCCAGATAAAAGTAGTTGGGTATCCAGAATGAAATGAGCCT
Source organism: Petrocephalus zakoni (assembly GCA_026774425.1). Taxonomy (NCBI): domain Eukaryota; kingdom Metazoa; phylum Chordata; class Actinopteri; order Osteoglossiformes; family Mormyridae; genus Petrocephalus; species Petrocephalus zakoni. The sequence goes on from JAODKN010000063.1 coordinate 15,831,504, forward strand.
GAACCTTAAAGAAAATGAGACAGACGTGTATAAGAGGGGAGCCATGCATCATTGATATCAAGTTTGATGAAGTCTTTCTGAGGTGCTGCTGTTTCTCACAGGAGAGTGGTCTACAGAGCACTTTACATCGAGCTTCTTCAATATTCATGTCCCTTACTAATGAGAAGCAAGCTGCATGCTTAGCGCTAATCAGAAAAATTTGCATCAGAACCGTTACTATGGCTCCCCTGACTACCAGTCACATAGGTCACCGGATTTGTGCCGATCTTTACAATTGTTGTAATTCCTTGCCTTTTGCTTTGTTACTGATAACAGGCTGAAAGCAAAGGGCTGCGGTATTATCATACTGCCAGGGAGCCCTTAACCCATTTAATCCCACCAGCAACAATTGTTGCTAACATAACCAACACAAATTGAAAAAAAAAATCATATATATTATGTGTTAGGGAGGTCTAAGGAGTGAAATGCATGTACTTATTTTGCAGGGAAGAAATTGGGATTAAACAGGTCAATGCTTTCTATCCCAGTGCTGCCCTGTCCTTTCTGCTCTTTAATGTTCTGTATCCCAGAGCCAGCCCATCCTTTCCGCTCCTTAATGGTCTCTATCCCAGAGCCAGCCCATCCTTTCCGCTCCTTAATGTTCTTTATCACAGAGCCAGCCCGTCCTTTCCGCTCTTTAATGCTTTCTGCATTTGTATTAATAGTAAACGTGAGCAGTGGGTCCACCTGCTGTCTGTTAGCATGTATGTCAGTAGATTTCTGTGGAAATGTGTGTGATTAGGCACTTTCACACCGTAGGAACTTTTTTCCAGAACCAGAACCTTTTTCCAGAATCAGAAACATTTATCAAGTTCATACTGCAGGAACTTTGTTCTTCAGAAGCCGGAACCCGTTTTTATCACCTACTCCAGATTAGGTACTTTTTGTTTGAACACAAACTACTGGGGAGGCACTTAGAGCAATAGCTTGATGATTGGTTGACCACAAGCACAGTCACTAACTGGGAAGTTAAGCGTGATTCTTACTTCTGCATGGAGCCTACACTGGGATCTACGCAAGTAGCCAACACCATTGCAGGCATTTATACTTCTGTGCTTGTGTGTTTGTATTGCTCAGCAATTACACTGCTGAAATGTTAGTTTTGGATGCATAGCTTTGGATGTTGCATTTATTGTCTTCCCACTCTGCGTGATTGTTGAATCACACAATTGAAATAGAAAAAAGAAACATTTAACAAAGTACCTAGGGCTGGGGTCGATATGCATTTTGTGACACCCAAAGTTAGTAAGCAGTATAGATTCGGCATATCATTATGTTTAATAAATGTGTCAAAGTTTAAACTGCAAAAAGTACTGCCACAACACCAGTCTTTTTACCTTGTATATCCACAAAATCTCTCCTTTTAAAAGATGTCATGGCTGCTGAGCTGTTTCTTTTTTCACCTCCACTTCTTAACTTCATTATGTGGTGTGTTCCATTAACTGAATTTAATTAACATATTGTCATGATCAGCCCCGCCCTGCGTGTCTAGTTCCCAGTGTTTCCCTCAGGCGGGGCTTGATTGGCCTCACCTGTGCCTCATTGTGCTTTCCTGATGTGTTGATCCCTTCGTTTGCCTGATCACACCCACCTGGTGTTTCCTCCTTGATGTCTTGCCCTATTTAGTCAGTCTACGTTCAGTTCCCCGTGTCGGTAATTGTTTGAGCTATGTCTCTGTTTAATGTGGCTTGCGTTCCTGTTTTTCCCTTACCCTGTTAATAAAAGCCCCTTTCACGGTGTCTAAACCCTCAGCCAGCATTATGGGTCGTTCCTCCCGCTGCAAGCGTCACACATATAGATTTAAATATGTTAAAATATATGTAGATTCATATTTATATATAGATTTTATATAGATTACTGAGTTTTGGGTGTCACAAAATTCATGTAATATTCTAGATGCACTACTAATCTGCTTACCAAATTGTAGGCGTAATAGCCCATAAAGTACAGAAAAGCTGGCGTCTGGCCAAAGGTTTCTCCATCATGAGACGCATCGGTGATTATTGCGCATGTGTGATATAATATCAGTGTGATATAGCCCAGACCAAAAGTACTCATTTATCGACTTCTGGTTGTATTTGTGCTACTCCAAATTTCCTCTAGACAAACTTGGAAATATGTCAAATTGCTACAAAGTCACTTTTTATACATTTCCCTTGTAATGTCTGTACTACTTTTTACTTTTTTAGTAGAGATAAGTGAAGTGGCACTGCTGCTACGATGACTTTGGTGAGTTATTTAATGCTAGATATAGGCCTAATTCCAAACTATACCCTCGACACTCCACTTTCATTACAAGTCACACTTGACTGTATTGTCTTTTCTTCAATAACATATTAGTTGTTAGGAAAATCAAGAACTTTATCCACATCAAGAAGATGACGGTTACATGGTCTTGATTAAAAGGGATTATGATGTTTTAGCCTAATTCTCAAAAGATAATAGAGCAATGAAAAATATTAGGTAGTAAGGGATGCCATAGCAATGAAAGTCATGCTATTTATAAATTTCCATTGACACTGTGGTAATGCGGCACAAATGCGATCAGCGAGAATGCTAGAGGCAGACTGGAATAGACTTCTGCAGGAAAGCCTAGGTTTGAGGACAAAGGGAGAAGTACTGGGCACGACTGGGCTGGCAGATTTCATCATGTTACTGCCTGTACCTGCTTGGTGCACAGTTTTAAAACTCATGGATCTTTTATTTCTGGAATTTTCCAGTTTTTTTTCTGACCTAGGTAAACCATGGATAAAATTGCGGATTTGGGGGTCTCACTGCATACTGCAAGTTGACTCTGTTGGCATTTTGACCATTGACAGCCACTGTCAATCACACTGCAATTAATCTGGGCCCATTACGATGTATCCTCTTCTTATTAAAATTGTTTTGGACAAACACTATTGTTGTTCAGCCCGTGAAAATGTATACAGAAACATAACGTTCATAACTTTTGTGTGTTTAAACATGCAGTAGTATTAACTTAATCTTAACTTGATTTGAATATTCCTATATGCAAAACATTGGCCTTCATTACTGTTGACTCGCTTCTTGAGGGCATAATGGACTACTGTGCCCTTCAATATCGCAACGAGTCTTAGGAATGCACAAACGGAAGGCGTAATGGTGAGGGGAAGTGTGTAAGGACCGGTTTGGGATTGGGCCATAAATAGCGCTTCATCAATGTACCCTGGTATGTACACTTCCTTCATACCCATAAAGAAATGAATGTTACCAAGTGGGCCAATCACAGTTCATCTGGTCTCATGGTGATTTTCTGGGGAATTGCCTGTCAGACTATGGCGAGGGCTTGGCTGTGTTTCCAGCATTGATTTGATGCAGAAGTGTAAATCAGCTTTAAATGTGGAAGTGTGGGGAAAATATTAGAGAAAAAATTAAGCGGATGTAGTTATTTTTGTATTTCTGTTACATATAATGAACACATTTATTGCTTGTGTTTTGATATTTCTTCATTGCAAAATTCAATCGATAAATATATTTTTGTCTAATCTCTCCAGTATCGGCGGTGAATCTTGTCAGTGCTTATTTGTGGAATGTCACACCATTTTTTTATTCTGTGAAACGGAAAGAGGTTTTTTATGAAATTATATGTGAACTGTAACCTACAAACTTTCAGCATTTCCCATGCTTATGTAGCATAAAGGTCCCAGATCTGTTGTGTGGTGTGAAAGCGACACACGAAAGTGGCCAGGTGGAGAGAGTCCAGGAACTTGTAACTAGGGACCAGGATCTGGTACTTTGGTGTGAAAGCACCTGTTATTTGGATGCACCCACCTGGGGCACTTCAGCTAGGCCTCATCTCCCAGTTACTCTGCAAACATTAGCTACACTTTTAGTCCCCAGTCTGTATGTTGTGTGTAACCTTCTGATATAAATATCCAACATTCTAATGTGCATGTGTAGGTAATTACTTGTTCCTCAGGGATTTGACCTCCTAATAAAAATCCCAAATGACTCTGATAATTGTTTGCAATGCATCTTCATAAGTAGGAGAGTTTGTGACTGAAATGTGCCTTCAGGTCCACATTCACTACCAGTGAGGTGCAAATTACTGAAAATTGAAGGAGGCTTTTTTAAAGAGGAAACGACTCCCTTTTATTCAGTCCTTATAAAAATAACCACAAAAACCTACCAGACACAGGAACCAAATATTTCAGGGAAAAACAGGGAAGTTAGACGCTTGACAATAAGGTACACAGACGGTGGGTAATTTATACAATAACTAGAGACACTCGCAGGTCAAGCAAGGTTAACACAAGACACGGGCAAACACACACTCGACAATCAGGAAGACAAGTACAGTCAAACCTCCCTTATCCGGGCAGAATGGGACCAAGAGATGCCCGTAACTTAGAACATGAACAGTGCAGTACAACGTACATGTGTACACATACAGACTACATGATATGTATGAGGTGCAAGGCTTATAATAGGTTATTTCAGTCTGAGCTAGCGAATCATCCCGTTTTATTCTTTCAGTATATTTTATACAGTTTATAAGTATACAGTTTATTCTTGACGAATGTCTCCATATGCAACATTCGTCACTTCCGTCTTCCGAAGTGAAAAGCCGACCGCAAGACGTTTCAGGAGCTCTGCTCACTTTTTGATCATCGAATTTGTTGTTGTGTTTTTGTTTTCTCTGCACTTAGGTAAGTTAGCTTTGGGTTGTGTTCTGAAGCTGAGTTTTGTTTGTTTTCGCTATAGTCACTCCTGAGTCCTTTTGCACCAGGTTTATTTGTTCTGTGTCTGTGGCGTGTCAATAAAAAAAATAAAAATATATATTAAAAAAAAACATAGTACCCCTTTGTCTAGGTGTGTTCCCTTGTCCATCGCACCCTATCCTTCCCTTACTCCACGCCCCCTTTCCCTTTCACCCTGTTAGACTGTTACACCCCAACCCTAGACTGGGGCTCGTAACAGCTACTGGTTGTATAAAATTTGCACAAAATAATGTGCGCATGCCTAGAGCTGCCTGGTTGAGGTGGGTGCCTGTATATTGGAGGTCCAGATAAAGGAGGTTTGGCTGTATTAATAGTAACAACAACGCACAACAAGGGGCTATATACAATGTGCCAGCGTGCTCAGCACATCTTGCCGACATTTCATTAAAAGTTCATTCATTCTCCATTCAAATGTAATTTAATTTTATTATAATTACTTATAATTTATTATAATTATTAGAATTTTATCACTGCATATAAAAGTAATTAGTTACTAGGGAAAGTAACTTTCACATTACTTCAGTTCTATTATTAATACAATATTACATACCCCAACATCTCACAACATTGTTTAACGATCGCATTCCATTTAGGCGTAGTATGTTTACATGCAAGGTAAACAGAACAAATCTGCCATATAGTGTGTATAAACCTATTGTGGATAATATAGCCTAATTTGGAAAAAATAGTAGTAGGCTAGTAGGACTGTTGAATCAATATTCAACACCCATGTCTCTGTGACATAGAGATGCTATGCCAATGGATTTTGGAGATTCACAGAGACATTATGCCAATTCCTGTGTGTTGTGTGAGTTATTTTGTGTTGCTGCTGTGCAAGAAGCTACAACTGTCAAATTTACCTAAAAACACCCATTCATTAATTGCGCCATAAGGTCGGATGATAGTAACAAGCCAGTTTAATTTTCAGTACATTTAATTGCACAATTTGACAAGGTAATTAGTTACATGTGACCACACAAAATGGTCAAATTACAGTAACATCTTACTACCAACACTGTTCACCACCTTCTGCACTAATGAAATCTACTCTCTTGCTTTCAGGCAGCAACCTGTGTAAAGACAGTGTGCTCTGCATTTCTGCTTTGTCCCGATTGAGCTCCTCGAGTCAGATAGGAGGTCTCTTTCACACAGCATAGCAAACACTCACTGATTGCATGCTATCTTAATCCTGTTTTTCTCTACTTATCTCTGTTTGGCGGGGGATGTGGCACAAAGACTCGTGCCCAGCACAGAAGACTGGGACACTGTGTTGTTGGTTGGTAAGCTTTCATATCAGAGGAGAACCTAAGATAATGGAGTGATATGGCCGTTCTTATTAATGGAAAGTTATCCGTGTTGTGACTAAATAATCAGACTCCTCTCACATAACTCAGTTAGTCAGGTCCTAAAAAAAGCAGCACTTATATGGCCCTTGAACTGAAACACAATGTACAGTTTGATTAGTGGCTTTTATTCTGTCGATACTGATAGTTTATTCTATAAGACTTCAGAGAAGGGCAGTCAAACACTAACCTTGCATCCAAAGCAAAGCAGGCATGGTACCTTGAGGAAGTGTATCCTTGACATGGCTGGGGTTGTGGTTAGAAAAGTGTAAGCAAGGTACAAGTTATATTCAGCTTCCTGTGTTTTTGCTTTTTCTCAGAGGTCCAGCTCATTGGACAAATGCAGAACCTTTTTAGGAACAGACACTTCATTCTGTGATGAATAATAGCACAGGATTAAGTTTTACTCAAAACAGCCACCATTCCCAGCTGATAGGGGAGTATGTGGTGAGAAGGGAAAGGAGGGAGCCAGGCAGTTAGGGCTTAAACAAACTACATCTTTGAAACTATCACAACCAACAAAGAGAGGTCATTGTTTGGTCAACTTGTATCTTACCAGTGCCAGGGTAGCACGCACAAGGGGACTCGTTTGTAGTGGTATGTGTGCTGTGCTATAAATGAGGGCATTTACTCTGAAGCTTGTGGGCTTCTGCATGATTGGACAGTCGGGATGGCGGTGGACCATGGTGGCACCCAAAAGTTGGACCCTGTTCTTTAACATACAGTATGAACTGTACCAAACTGTGTCAGAGACTGTTGTTGTTGTGTGTCCACTGAACTGCCAAAGGCCTCATGGGAAATGGGCTGAAGCCGAGTGCCTTCCACAGTGTTTTCATCCACTCTAGTATAGACGAGAGTGTGACAACCCGATGGGGGCCTGGCTTTTGTCATTGTTGCATCCAAAAATCCCAACCATCTCTGCATGTTTTGTCCCTATTAGAGAGCAGACCGGGGATGATATCTATTCCCATCCCCATCTGTCCCCACTCCATTCCCGCGTTCGCAAAAACGGTTCCCACCCCATGCCCACATGCGCCAAAACCATCCTCACCCCGTCCCTGCATGCATTGAAACCTTCCCTGCACCGTCCCTGCATGCACTGGAACCATCCCCACCCCGTACCTGCATGCACCAAAACCATCCCCACCCCATCCCTGCATGCACCAAAACTATCCCCACCCCATCACTGCATGCACCAAAACCATCCCCATCCTATCCCTGCATGCACCAAAACCATCCCCATCCCATCCAAGTTTTAATAGATTAATCATTAAATTACTCACTTGGCAGTTTTCCCAAAACATATTTATTTTGCATTATTCACACCATATTATTCAAATTTTTATTTGAAGAAAAGAAAATGTTGGAAATTATTGAAAAACTTTAGCAAAAAGGAAAAAAAACTTGTTTACGTCTTTTCCGTGTTTGAGAGCTCTGTGCATAGTAGCACGTTTCTTGTGTATTTAGACAAATTGTTCTTCAATAGCCCTGGACTTATGATTAATATAGCAGGCTGATATAAAATATACATATATGAGCAATTTCATCACCATTACCACAGGATTCCATTCATTACCATAAATATCATCTCCATTCCTGCAGTTAGCACAGGAACATTTTTGTTTTTCCCACATTCCTGCAGATTCCCCTATAGCCCTCTAGGCCCCATGCATCATCCCATACATCAGCATTTGCATCACTGCATGCATTGCCTCACATATCACCCTGTCCATCACTGCATGCATTTTCTAAATATCACTGGGTGCATTGCTTAAAAATACGCACCGCATGCCGGCTGTGTTGTGAGCCAGGATTTGTCAATTATCAGCTTGTTGTCAGTCCTGCACTGTGTGAGCACCCCTCGTGCCTCTGTATATTACATTTCACAGTTGTTGCCACCCTGTAAAGGCCCGTGTGAATGTTTGGTGCCCTGCCAGGCCTGCGCATTTGCTGAGCCTCTCCACTGTAACTATGTGTGTGTGAATGCGTCAGAGCAGTATTTAAGGGATCATACCTAGGCAGACTTATGTGTGTGACATTGCTATTTGTAGTATATATAATCACTCGGCATCTTAATGGCCATTTGGTTGATATGGCCAGACTGTGGAATTTAATTTGGCGGGAATTTATGCTCAAATCTCATTCCTGATCAATCTACTGATTTGTGTGAGCCCAGATCCGAGGTGTTGAACCCCTGTGACCTGTCCATTGGGATACATCCATGTTCTACAGTAGAGCTGCCCCCTTTTTCAGCTCTAGGACTTATTCCTACTCCTGCTCATTCTCCTGTTCCTTCTTTTACTTCTTCTCCCCCTATTGCTCTTTTTCCTGCTCCTGTTTATTCTCCCATTCCTTCTCCTACTCCTTCCCCCCTACTGCTCCTTTTCCTGCTCCTGTTCATTCTCCTGTTCCTTCTCCTACTTCTTCCCCCCTACTTCTCCTTACCCTGCTCCTGTTCATTCTCCCGTTCCTTTTCCTACTCCTTCTCACCCTACTGCTCCTTCTTCTGCTCCTGTTCCCACTCTTACTCCTGCTATTTTTTGTCCCTTCTCCTATTCCTGTTTCTACCCCTTCTCTGTTCTTTCAGGCTTTGCACACCTTACAACTGATTTGTGGCTTAGCGGTGCTTGTCTTCCCCTTGAAAGCTTGATTAGCTCATGGCTAAATGGACGGTCCTCTAGGAACTTGTGTCTTCAGTTCCTGTAGGATTATTTCCTTATTAGTGCATTTTGCCCATGAATATTGCAGCACATTAGCCATTACATGTTCATTCTGCCCCTCTGTTCTCTTCATCAGCCCTCATATTCTCCCCCATCTTTGTTCTGTATCACAGAAGGACTATTACTTAAATGCTGATTACACAGGACTGTCATAATTGGTGCACGACTCACCTTCACCGATCTCATACATGTAAATAAATAACAGAGAGGCTAAATAGATTAAATACAATTTGAACACTATGAAACCAAGAGTAAATGACTGGTTTTTATTTAGTTTTGTGCTTCAGGCCAAATCTTTTCTCATTAACATATTTCTTGATCTAAATGTTGTGCCAAGCACTGTTACTGAATTGTCTCCTGTTGTGGCTGACCTCATTGTTATATGTGTCTTATTTATTTATTTCATACAGTTTGGGTTGGCCATTGTTAAAGTGTAACACGCCTTTTGGGACGTGTCGTGCCATTAATCAACGAATAAGGCACTGAGCTGTCGTTGCTGTCACTCTCTTCCCGAGTGGCTGCTTGCTTGCAGCTGCACACAGAAACCAGAGCATCCCGGGCTCTGAGCCACTAAGCTGCATGATGGCGCTCCTTTGGTGGGGCGGCGAACTCTGCCGAGTGTCTGCAGCCCCCCTGCCAGCACAGAGCTGCACATACATTTCCTTTTATGTAGCAGTCATGTACACAGGGCCCGTGAGCACCAAATAAATCTCTGCCGAGTGTGTCCGCTGCGGCGCGGAGCGCGTGGGGACAGTGTGTCGATGCTGCACCCACCGCCGCATTTCTTGCCTTGTATGGCGCTGTTCTCTGAGGACATGTGACGATGCGTGTCTGTCTACTCAGTGCCGAGCGATCTGACGTCATCAGAATTCCTCATGGAGAAGTTTGGGAGAAGATGAGCTCTGTCTGAAGCTTTTGGTCTTTACCGTCAGAGTGGCCCCTATATGGTGTTCAGGTGTAGGACCTCAGTATTTCCCATTTAGTCACAGTGAGATCCTTCATGTGATGAAATGATGCCAGACCATCCTTCAGTGCTACGGGATCCCAGTGCTGCAGGGTAATGGCCCTGGGAATGCGCCTTTCTGGAGTCAGTCTGCTTACAGTGTATAATCTCTTCCCAAGGGGACAGGGAGCATGTCATTTACTAAAAATTTTTTCAGACACAGCAGAAATGGCTCACTCAACTGGCTGCATCCACATGGTTGTGGGAAAATCAGCTGAAAGAAGAAGTCTTCATCGACCAGCCTGTAGTGGGAATATCTCAGGGTGTCTTTCGCTTGACCCCTTAAAGAAGCATATGGACATTAATCCTTATTTGTTTATTGTGCTGTAATGCTGGTGCGATCTTGTGTATATGAGAAAGTCTTTGGCTCCAAAAACACTGTGTTCTCCTGCTACACTTCCTCCTGCCTTTTCATTTATTTCTATTAAAAGTTGTTTTTGCGTTATGGAGACTTGGTGGAGCATAAGGGTCAGAAGGCAGAGGATTAGAAGTGCGTCAGAGTGTGCTGATGCTAGGCATCCTTTATCACTGTGACCCCTGCACCACCACCCTCGTCATCTTCCGCAACCGCCTTCACTCTAAGGACCTTCGCACTACTCAGGGTCGGATGACCAACAGGGAGGCTCTAATTAAATTCTGGCCTTTTCCTTCCTGGTATGTGCCACTCAGCTTGTGTTGATCACCCTGTCAGGCTGGAGGCTTTTGGGAATCTGTAAAAGCCAGCTAACAAAGCTAAGCATAATAAGCATCACGGGGTTCCCAACTAACTCTGAGCACAGACAGAGAGCCTTGCCTGTTTTCTCGATGTGTGAGGTGGAGCCCATGCTAACAGCATATTGTAGGGAAAGCCTCTGATTGCTGCCACTGCTGTTCACCGTCTATTCAAACGCCAATGAGATATGGTGGTTTTACAGCCCGAGCTTGCTCGCTGACTGACAATGCATTCATGGAACACTGTTGCTAGGCAGCAGGCTTGGGATCTACAGTAATAAACTAATTAGCCACTGAGGCCTGCTTGTTAGAAATCTGAGACTACGTCTGCATCCTTTCTGCTGGATACAGTGTTTCAAAGGACACATAAGTTGTCCCTTCTCATGGATTCTAGATATTTGTGTTTTCAGTGGCATGTTTAATTTTGTCTTGTTTAGATAGGTGCAAATGTTACCGAATTAGCAGCCTAAAGCGAAGGACCACAGGTGTGTCTGGGGTCAGCCTGTTGCTTCAGACAACAGTAGGACTTGGAGGAGGGTCATGAGAGGCGGGACTGTGGGTCGCTCACACCTGTGTTTGTCTGTGAATGAGGTGCTGTCTCACACATCTGTCATCTGTTTGAAGCCAAATTAACGTCATTAAAATCATGCCGGTCCTACTTTACTCCCTACTGCTCAGACCCCACAGATTCAATCAGGAAAATACATTTGATGTTTTGCTTTGTTTTTATTCTGTCACACTGGTTCTCATAGACTATTATTTTATTAGGCATTATAGTATTAAGGACTATGGCATCACATCCATGTCAAAACTAGAGGGTGAGAAAAAGAGGACTTTGCACATTTACAACATTTAATACACATGTGTAACAGTCTTTGATGCATGTCTACACAGTATAATTGCATTGCTAAATTGGTCTGATTTATAAAAGTCAGACTTGATACTGAATGAAAATCCATTTGGAAGCCAAACGAACGATCTAGCTCACTAAAAGGAGCCGGAATTTCGATCACTATCAATCCGCAGTCTTTCTCTTCTGAAGAAGCTCGTCGTAGTATACAGTCAATCACAAAACCAGGAGCCGTCAGCCAATAGTATTCGAAGCCGGAAACGGCCATGAGCCCTGCCCCCAAACTGCCAAGTCACCCCCGTGTCCAAATGAGTCATTCTATAATTAGGGGTACATTTCATATCAACCAAAAAATGAAAAAATCTGTGTACTTTTTTTGCTATATAGTCAAGTTGTTTCTACGTACCTCCACAATGTGCTAAATGCCAAGCTTAAGCTTTTTTCTAATGATTTTTGAAATATTTAAACGAAAGTAAACCATCAATGCCTTTATTCTGTCAGCTGTGTTACAGACAAATGTTGTATCATAGTAGCTATGAATGAGATACTCCACATTTGATAAACAAAAACATATTTTTGAAAGTTCTTGAGTCTGTACACCAGGGATATTGAGGTTTTCTTTCTGATTTGATAATATGAAGTTTGAACTTGATAATGTATTTTCTGTGGGCTCATAGCATCAATGATGAATATT
>JAODKN010000063.1:15869369-15883185 GCA_026774425.1 Petrocephalus zakoni
TATGTATGTATGTATGTATGTATATATATATATATATATATATATATATATATATATGTATGTATGTATGTATGTATATGTATGTATATGTATATATATGTATATATATGTATATATATATATATGTATATGTATATATATGTATGTATATGTATATATATATATATATTATAATGCATTATATTTTCCAATGTATTGCCATACATTTTTGTTTCATATGGGAGTGTCTGCTCACAATCTGGAACATTCCCATTTCAATGGCAGACATCCTATATAAATATTGTAGCTTATAATCTTTTACCGTGCCTGATTGGAACTGTAAGTATTATTTACATTTACATTTACATTTACAGCATTTGGCAGACACCCTTAGCCAGAGCATAAGTGCTTTAAGACCCTATAATGAACTTTTCCCGATACTAGCTCAGTAAAACCCAGGCTATGAATGCCAACGGTCTAATACTCAGTTGGGGAAGGGCAGTTTTTTTTTTAGGGAAAAGAGGTCAGGGCAGGGTCAGAAGTGCTAATTCAGATATTTCTGAAAAAGGTATGTTTTAAGTCGTTGTTTAAAGACATTATGGGTTATTATGGGTCATCTCGAGGGATGTTTTGGCCACAGTAATGTTACGGAGATCAAATGTGTCAACGCAGGCAGTGAACTGTGACCTCGTCTGCATCACTGATGTTTTTGTGGTTCGGGCTTTGCAGCAAAAGATCATCCTTCAAGAGGATTCCTGGACATCCGCACAGAACCTCAAGACAGCAGACTGTCCAAACTGCCGGTGCCGGCCCGGTCATCTTCACTTCGAGCCGCTGCTGAAAGGTCAGTCCAACAGCATGGATGATTCCAGCTCCTGTCATTATCCAGTGTAGGATGGATATCCTTCAGTAGAGACCCATTGAAGTAATCCTCTTGTGTGGCTTTTTATAAGTCGTTTGTAAATTTTCCATATAGCTACATATGGGAAATATACATAAAAAATATATAAAAGGTATATACTGTATATTGTCATCAGTCAATCAATCAAACCTATATTACATACCCAGGGGCCAGATAAAAAACAAAACATCACACTTGGTAAATTACATATAAAAATACACACATAGCCAATATAAAAAGCTTATACAAAAACTTATAATTTTAACAGAATATAAATCAGTGTTCTACATGGAGACAGCTACACCAGTGCCCCCAGAATGGGGACTGCTGTGGACCCAGTATTTTTCAAAGAGAGACTGAGGAAATGAGGCAGTTTGGAAAATAGCACAACTGTACAGTTTCAGCTTCTCTTACTGCATAGTATACCACATTAGTGCTTTAGCAATAGCCATCTTACTAATTAATGACTTTCTGTCTATTTAAAGTATCAGACTTTTCAGTCTTCAGTCTTCCTATTACTTATATTCATTGTGTAGTACTGTGATGCTGGTTCTCTCTAAATGGCCTAATCTAGCTGGTTATGTAGTTGCTATATCAGTATGCCATCATGAGTTTAGTCTGATAAACCTCTGAAGAAGCAGAAGCCCAAGGACACGCACATTTTAGTAGAATGCTTAGGGTTTGTTTCCGGAAGCTGGTGGAGATCCGTTTAAGGAGTGCAGCAATAACCATACACCCTGTAAATCTTTGTTTTACAAAATCCACTAAGTAAGATATGCTTGTTTCCATTTCCTATTAGTTTGGCAGTTGTCTCTGTGCTTCTGCATGGTACCGCAGTAGGCTGACTGTTCATGGGTATGACACCAAGCACTACATTGGAGCATTGTGTAATGAAAGCATAATTGAGTTAAAATGAATTTATTGAAGCATCCAATTAGCATGTGAGGATAAACACAACACAGGCTGTTTTGTAAGGGAGGAATCAAGCTAATGGGACAGAGCTTAGATTTAGTCTAATAGGGATTGGCAGTATAACGCGAGAGGCAGCATGACTGTACAGAGACTAACTGGTTGAGGTCCTACCCAAAAACTGCCAAGAGGGTTGCCATGGAGACTGTCCTCTATTGTGATTCGTTCTCCCCCCTTCTCAGGAATGACTGGGAGCCCCCCGACAAGAAGGTAGACACCAGGAAATACCGTGCCGAGCCCAGGAGCATATTTGAATATGAGCCGGGGAAGTCGTCAGTGTTGAAACAGGAGAGAACGGTACAGTGCTGCTTTTTGCTGCTTATGTCCACCTCATGCATCTGTCTGTCGGATTCTGCCCTGCTCACGCCTGACTGCCTTTGTCGCTGCCAGAGCGGCCCCTTAGTCATCTCATCCTCTGCTCCGGATTACTGCTGTTATTATGTGCTCTGTGTTACCAGTTATGAGTTTATTATACGGGCTATACGTGCTCAGTTTAACATGTAATCTGTCTTTCTCTGTTTGCAACATAATCTGTTAGTTTATCAAATGATGTGTGTTAATCAGTTTATTATGTAGTCTACATTAGTTTATTGCACGGTCTGTGTGTTTACTATATTTCCTGTGTTACACAGTTTATGGTAAATTCTGTATCAGTTTATTGTATGGTCTGTGTTATTCATTTTATGGTGCAGTCTGCTTCAGTTTATTATGTGGTCTGTGTTTATGGTGTAGTCTGTATCAGTTATATTATGTGGTCTGTGTTACTCAGTTTATGGTGTAGTCTGTCTTGGTTTGGATGGAGTGGTGGCTCTGAGGCTAGGAATTTGTGCCAGTAATTGGAAGTTTGCTGGTTCGAATCCGATGAATGCCTGGACTGATTCTGCTCCATTGGGCCGTTGAGCAAGGCCCTTAACCTGCAATTGCTTTGTCCTGGGTATAATGTTAATCCACATCTGGCCCTGTAAGTAGGTCCTCCAACTTCAGAGAAAATTTGGGGGTTGGTGGCAGGATTGGCACTCCGGCCACTGGCAAAACTTCACACTGTTTAGCTCCATCTGAACTAGTGTTGCTGAGGTATCATCCACTGCTTGGCTGCATTCAGGTTCTCATACCTGAGGTGGTGGTATGTGGCAACACGCTGTATCAGCGCATGCCCCCTTACCTACCTGCCTCAGTATGATGTGCTCTGTGTTACTGTGTTTATGACTTATTCTGCCTCAGTAAACTGCTTATCGTCTGGTCGTTTTCTCACCTCCATTCACCCATCGTCTGTCCATTCACTGATGATGATCTTTGAGACTCGTCTCCTCATCCTGCTGCGGAGTTGTTTCTCTATTCTGTATAACTGACACACAACAACAGGCTGCCTTTTCTTACTCATTAAAAACAAACCCGTTGGCACTTTCTCTGCTCTTCTCTGCTGTAACGTATTTCCAGGTGCTGTTATGTTTAATGGTGTCTTTACTATTCCCTTGTTCTGTTAGTCTCATTTCAGGTTGCATCTGCCTTCTAGTTTGTTGTTTTAGAGAATTGCTGCTCTGTTGTCTGAAATTTACATGTACTGTAGTCTTAATTTTGAAAGGAAACTTTTTCCAGGAAACTTACCAACAAAGTCCTTATACCTCTGATTTTGCATGCTGCTACGTATATCGATTCTGGGCTCTGTTTGAAGAAGATTGTAGCGTTCTGTTTTAATAGGACAAGCAGGTACGGAAGATGGGTGGATTAGTGCTGTATTCTTCTTTATATATACAAGTGCCACACTGTTGATTAAAAATTATGGTACTATAGATTCTGCATTATTATTCAGTATTTAATGATGAAATTTGCTGCCACAGTGAATGCGATACCCTGTCATGTTCCCTCTCTTTCACGCATTGCCATTTGTTTCCCAAATCTGAGGCAATTTATAAACTTCATACCTCTGCTATGTTATGCTTTGCTGCCATGTTATGCCATGTGATCTGGGCTCCATTTGCCATTCATCCCTAAAAGTGTCTCCCGTTAAAGCTCCTGGTCCGTCCAGACAGAACCTTGCTCATTATACACTGGAGCTGTCAGTGAAAATATCTGAACGTCTCCAAACTGGCTGCTCTGTCAGGCTGAATGAAATGCTTGTTTGAGCCGTGTCAGTGCCTTTGTAAGAATGCGTCTGCAGTCCTTGGTTGCTTAAATTTTCCCTTTGATCTCATGTTTTACCAAACAAATATGATGAATGGATTTTATGGTGATGTAGTGTTACGCTTGCTGATGAAGCCTATTGACTAGCCAGGAGGGGGCGCCGACAGCACGCTCGTCAGAGCTACTGCGATAGTACACACCACACCCCTTGAGTTGACATGCTGTTATGCTTTGAAGGGGAGACCTACAGGAAATGGAGCAACTGGTCCTACAGACCTAGAAAATTGTTATGAAACATCTGGGTAGAAGAAATAATAACAAATATCTAAATATCCAGTGCAAACTTCAGACAGCAGTGAACACCTCTCAGCAATGTTTGTCATCATGCTTTTAATGTGTTCCTGGTCAGAAATGATGAGGCCTCAGTCAGTGTGCCGGTGTTTGCTCCAAATTCATAGGTAACAGTGATGTGATCTCACTGAGGCTCCGTATCCCGGGGCAGTTTTCTCAGCATGACATGTTCAGGTTCCTCTCCGCTCAAAGACAGACTCATTGTAACTGTGTGCATGAGTGTTTGTCCTTATTCTGTGCTCAACTCTGCCTTGTTCTCTCTTTGTCCTTCTTCTCCTTGTTACCATGCCCTTGTAGACTCAGGATATAAGTCCAGAAGATGTAGATTTAGAGAATGAACCTTGGTATAAATTCTTTTCAGAGATGGAGTTTGGAAAACAGGTAAGTTCCACAGCTAAACTTTAATTTTCCGTTTCAACATTAATGATGTGCCTGTTTGCCATAACACAGTGTTCAGTTCTGCAGTATTTTTATGCTGCCTAATCACTTTAAACTTGCAGACTAGGACATTATCTCATGCTTCCCTTTGCTATCTGTCTGTCCTATCATCATGTGTTTGTTTTTTTTTCTCATAATGCAAAAATAATGTAAGTACTGTGCCTTAAAGAAGAGGCTGGCTAACCTTACTCCTTTGGAGCAGACTTTACACCTTGGTTTGTTGTAGCGCTGTGTTTTTAATTATTGTTGGTGGATTAAAGGCTTCATTCACTTTTTGGGTGTTTGGCGGCACTCATGGCCACTGGGACTTGGGTTTGGGGTTTGGGGGGGTTAGCACATGTTATAATAGTCTTGTGGGCATTGGGACTCGGGTAAGACACAAACCTCAGGCTTCTACAAAGACAGACACACAGACATGACTTTTACCACAGTGACCCTAAACAGAATCTGAGCATAATACAGTGTAACATAAAGGAAATGAACCATGGAATATATTAAGTATTTTTTGTTTTTCAAAGTGCCTCAGTTGAAGCTTTTAAATGTAGGATGTAATTGTTGGAGTCTGTATTTTAACTGGGTGATTTACATATAAAGTCAGCCATGCTACTATATACGATATCACACCAAGAATCTGTGGTTATGAGATTGATGTATTAGTACTCTCAACCCAGAATCACATTTGTATTTGTGAGATTTTCAGTTGGAGAGAAAGGACTATGCGAATTAGAACGCCATAACCATAGACAACTATCTAAGTGAACGATAGTGATGTCTGATTCCTAACGAATCGTTCTTTTGAATCAGTTCTTTTCAGTGAATCGGTCGAACCGGTTTTCAAATCTAAGAGAATCAAACATTTTGTGGGCTATATCTATGCATTGCACTTGTCAAAGTTTTAGATTCTAAAATCGAAAAATAAAATGTTTTTATTATTACATCTGGCGCAGGTTACTGCGTTTTGGAGTGACATTCCCCTACCCCTGTCATTCCCATTGGATCTGTGTTGTAGCTGGACTGACTGTATTGCAGTGAAATCAGCTTCATGGTCAGTGAATGAATGATCAGGACCCACAGGACTTAGGGGCTGTTGGCGAACATTGTTTGGGTTATATGAAGTGACCTTCGTCCCGGGAAACACTGGCCATTCACATCCAGCAAAACTTGAAGCGTGGAAACAATACACAGGTGCTGTTTACGAGCCACGCTGACGGAGAGGGTCACTTTCATGAGCGCCGGTGGGTCGCCTGGCCTATTTCTGACATGGAAAGAAGGTGCACAGCTCAGCTATGTCTGGTTATTTATAGTGGCAGTGGCACCTGCCTGGATACATAGTTATCGCATCAATATCGGAATCGTTGTCATATTTTAATGCTCTATTAATAAAAATTACCCACATTACAGCCGCGGCCCAAAAATAGGTCAGCCGGCAACCTGAGGACCACCTTCATCACTTAGATGTAGCACAGAGAACAGCTTGTGATGTTTATTCATGCTCGTTTTGGTTACCAGCAAATTCTTGTTTCTTTTTTTATTTTCAGGGTAATATTAATCTCTTTGGAAAGCTGGCACTCTGATGCCTCTATTCCGGCCCCATAGCTGACATTGTCTGATAGTAAACATGGCTGCTAAGTATGGAGAACAGGCCTAGGCAACAGGCTGCTGGTGAATCTCCTCTCTCTCTCGGTTGATGTCACTGCAGGATCCTTCCTGGCCTTTATCAGTGACTGGCATCTGGATGCAGCCTAACAGCTTTAATCCTCAGAGTTAGAAGAGAGTCGGAAAGTGACGTCTTGACACAGTTGCTCTTTGACAGCTGTGGCAAATATGAATCATGTGTCTGTTCTGTTATGACAAACTTCTGCACAGAACATCCCTCCTCCCGTTCCTGAGCAACTCCCAACCTACTAAACACGTGCGACAGCTCTGGGCTTTAGTTCAGGTCCAGGGACGATCCCCGGAAGTTGAGGCAGTGGAAACACGCTAAGTTCTCATGCTGCGGCTGTTCGCCGTTGAGCTCGATGGGCAGATTATATGCAATGCAGCCTCACTAATCCTCTTTCGGTGAGCTTTTCATTTTTAAAGGTCATTAATGATTTCCCTTCCCCTAGCAACCCCCAGACACCCCTCCCAAAAAAAACGTGGCTACATGGCCCAGTGTCGCCGAGGGCCACAGTGATTGTGTAACATTTATTTGCAAACATGGCTTGGCCCTCTTCCCCAGCCCCCCCCCGTTACTATCCCAGCCCCCCCATCATGCCTGTTATTTCTGGGCCATGTGACGTGAGCAGGAAGAAAATGAATAGTAACAGGGCCTAAATTTAGCAGCCGCTGAGCATGCAGAGCCCCTGCATGACGATGGGCCTCATTACTGCGCTAATCACCCACTTCCTTATTTATTACGCTCCTGGATTCCTGTCCCCTCAAAGCTGCTATCAAATCAAAACTCCTAAAAATGTGGATTTTGTCCAGCCAGCATTAATACATTTTAGTGTCATACATGCCTTATAGGAAGCAGCTGGGGAGCATGTGGTCTTTTCGTGTATGTGTGTGTGTGGGAGTGTGTGTGTTTGTGAGTGTGTGTATGACTGGGTCACCAGCTGGCCGCCTGTGTGCTTTCCTTTGTGGTCATGAGTGTGACTCACTCCCAGACAAAAGAATGGGGCCCCTTGGGTCACCGTCATCCATTGGCTTAGAGGCAAGGAGGCTCCGCCCCCTCCAGGCACCCCTGGCCAACACACACTCCCCCTCCTTGTCGCGCTTGCTTTTCCTCAAGTTGCGTGTGGGCCAAAACACACCGTTATTCCTCCATGCAGAGCCTGCTCTAGCAGAACAGACAGTCCTAGGCTTCGGAAGAGCAGGGGATCCTTCCCAACAGATGGTCCGTGGGCTCTTCGTGCTTGAGAGAGTCCCCCTGAGGATTTATCAATGACTTCTTTGTTTGGCTTGTTGCAGAGTGCCCCCTCCTTCAGCCCCCTGGAAACACCCTCCGACCTCCATCAATAGTAAGTCTGCTGTTCTTTTCTTTCCGTCTGGGTTGTCTTTCTCCATGTTTTCCTGCCCCGTCCCGTCCTCCGTTTCGGAGTCTCCCGTTATGCTGGTGCTGGGTATGAGCTTATAGGGAAAGACCCCGGGGAGATTCCCGCTGAAGGAGACCCCAGCTTCCTGCTCTGTTAGCCTAATGGTGCCATCCGCTCTGCGCAGCATGCGCTAGCCTTTCCGACAAACACCGCGGGATAAAGCGCCCGCGTGACGCCAAACGTGCTCCGGATGGGACCGTTATGTGCTGCATGGCTGGGGAACAGGGGCCGCTGGGTGCCAGGGGGCTGAGTAACAGCCCTGAGCAAACCCTTTATTTATGTCACGGCTCGCTTATCACCACTGTTTATGTTTCTGAGAAAGAATGCGAGGAATGCCAGGGGGGGTGTGTGTGTGTGGGCGTGGGTGAGTGTGTGTGTGCAGGACAGGGCAGTTTGTGTATATGTGTATAGGGAGGAGAGAATGTGTGTAAGATGTATGTATTATGTTGTGGGGATCAAATAAAAAAAAAACGGCTATTTTGACGGGGTGGAGACCATTTTTTCGGGCTGGCTAGGGGTTAAAGTTGTCTTTGTTGGGATAAGGGTTTTTCCCATAGAAATGAATGGAGAGTCCCCGCTAAGATATGAATTCAAACATGGGTGTGTGTGTGCGCATGCGTGCGCTGGTAGACAATCTAAGTACCTTGAGTATGTGTGCTTTGGCCTCCTCATGGCCTCCTCTTTGTTATAATATCCTGTCATTATTCTTAAAGCTACGTGTCTGTTTTATCCATCTTCACTCCTTAGGAAAGAGCGTAACAGCTCAGCATAAAGTGAAATACGAGCCGTGTCACATCCTGACACTCCATTCTGTATTTATTTAGTTTTTTATCTTGGGTTTTTGGGCTGTTTCACTTTTTTGTAGTGTGGTATAAAAAATCTTGTTTTATGGGTGGAGATGTGAAAAATACTGAATAAGCAGGTTTTTAGAATCAGCTTTTAGTACAGCTAAAGTTTTGATCCGTCCGATTTCATACTCTCCTCTAAGAACAGCCGCAGGTTATACTGAGATTCTGGTGGTATCCTTGAATAGCCGCATGGTAAACACTGTTCTTCAGTTATTTCTGAATGCAGTTTCTCTGCTCCAGGCCCAGTAACATGTTTTATTAGCTGGAGGGAGGTCCCAGCAGCCCTCTAAGGTTTCCTGCTGCTTATCAGCCGATGGGTGGGTGGTGGGGTGTTGTGCTAAGCTGGCACATGTGGAGACACACAGTGTTCACTCTCAGTTTTGGTGTTAACCGGACGCTGAGGTGACAGGGTCATGACGTGCTCAATGGCGTGTAGGAATGTCCCGTGCTATTTATATCCCACTAATGTGTGGCTTAGGGTTATCGTAGCATGCTCTGTCATTCTCCTCATATCGCATTCCCTATGTGAGCCTTTTGCGATGGACTCCCCATCTCAGGCCCTTGGTGGTGGGTAGTATTTCCTGTTAGATGTGTATGACGTCTCAGTCCCCAGCACGGAAAACTTTGTTAGCATTATTAGCATTATTAGCATTATCAGCGTTATCACATGTTGTGGGTGTCTGCATTTCTTCATAACGTATCCACTTGCAGGGCACACTGTTCCGATCTTGACGTTCCTGATGCCTTTACCCATGGCCTCATAGCTGGAGTGGGATAGGTGAAGCACCTCACTCAAGCAAGGCCATCCTGTCACATGATCAGACCCCCCATCAGGCATCTAGCAAGCATTCAGACACTGCATGATTGTGCCAGCTGTAGAGCAGACAGATGTTATTCTGCCCTTGATTGGCTGCTTGCCTTGTGATGCTGGTAATCAGTGCCGGTAAGAAAGAGCAGTCTGTGCCATTTTCACCTGACTCCTGACTGCTGCCATCTCCTTCCACCAGCTCACCGTGTAAACCCTCCCAAAATGAGGCGGGCAAGGGCGTCGCAGCTGCTGCAGAGCCCGGAGATCGCCATGTTTACAAGAGCGTTCTGGAGGGTGGGGACATCCCCTTGCAGGGGCTACGTGCCCTGAACAAGCGCAGCCCCAGCTCCTCCTCTAAAGGTAAGAGCCCCTCCAGCCCTTTAGGCGGCACTGTCCACATCATCCTCACGACATCACTTCTCTGTCTCTTTCTTCTGTTTCTGCCTCCATCTGAACCATTTGTCTGTGTTCCTAATTATTCAGGTTTCCTGTGTTCTAACCTGCCAATCCAGTGCTAAGTTAAACAATGTCATGTTTCCAGTCAGTGAACATCACTTCTACAGTCTGCTAAAGACAGATGAACTGCTAAATAATGCTGAGTGAAATCTTCATTCTAAGACACTTACAGTTTGGTCCTACTTGAACTTTTGGACATAGAGGTCAGTGGATGGAGGATGAAGAGTCAGATGTTTTGGGAGCAGGGTGGATCAGAGAGATGAGTGGGAGAGGATGAGGAGTTGAGTGTTTTGGGAGCAGGGTGGATCAGAGAGATTAGTGGTGGAGGATGAGGATTCATGCTTCAGGAGCAGCATGGATCAGAGGGATTAGTGGTGGAGGATGAGGAGTTAAGTGTTTTGGGAGCAGGGTGGATCAGAGAGATTAGTGGTGGAGGATGAGGATTCATGCTTTAGGAGCAGCATGGATCAGAGGGATTAATGGTGGAGGATGAGGAGTTAAGTGTTTTGGGAGCAGTATGGATCAGAGAGATTACTGGTGGAGGATGAGGATTCATGCTTTAGGAGCAGCATGGATCAGAGGGATTAGTGGTGGAAGATGAGGAGTTGAGTGGTTTTTGGAGGAGCATGGATCAGAGGGACGAGTGGTGGAGGGTGAGGAATCGAATGTTTTGGGAGTAACTTGGGTCAAATCTATTTGCTTTTTCCAGGCTTTCAGTTTCAGTGCGGTTTTCAGTCAAGCTTGGTGTCCATTGTTAAGTGTTGAGATCAGAGCTTAAAAGATGCTTTCCCACCATTGGAACTTTTTTCAGGAACCTGGACCTTTTTCTGGAACCAGGAGCTTCTATCACTTTCCCACTGCAGGAACTCTGCCCAAATGTAGTTCCTCAGAGGTAGTTCCTGAACCTCTTTTCAGTCCCTTCACAGGAGTAGATACTTTTCGCTTGAACAGGAACTAGTGGGTGGGGCTTATAGGGACAACAGTTGACCACAAGCCCCAGCGCTAGTTTGGAGGTTATGTGGGAGTGCTGGGAAGAAGATAGTGGGAAATAATGGAGCAAAAACTGAGCAAATGGAATTATTTTTGGATCTCAATTATATTAAATCTATTAATCAATACCTTTTTTGGTCGCATCTCCATATTTACACATCAGAAAATTCAACCGATAATTGTTATATTTTTGTCTAATATGGCTTATTACCAGAATACTTATTACCAGAATAATGTTGCATCATTTTTATTATGTGGAAAACTAAAGGAGATTGATCTACTTGCCAGAGTTAATAAGGAATTATAAACATGTTGCATGTTTTATAAATAATAAATATAAATATATCCTATATTTTCAGAACTGCACGATCGAGCCCCCCAGTAACTAACATATATCTTACAAAATGACTGGTTCATCCTTCATTGATTTGGGGTGGTGGGGTTTTGCAGGGATTTACATATAAAGTTTAGCCTACAAGTTTTTGCGTCTCCCATGCTTATTTATAATAAAGGTCACAGTTCCTGTTGTGAGGTGGGAAAGCAACATACGATAGAGGCCAGTAAGTAAAAAAAAAGTGGTTTCCAGTTGAGACAACCCAACTTTGGTGGGAAAGCGCCTAAAGATGTATTTATACTGGCTTAGGGCAAAGGTCAGTGAGCAGGGAGGCAGGCACAGAAAGGAAAATAAGGAATGAAGGGAGGTAAACAGGAAGTGTGTCATGCAGCGGTAATCTAGGACTGAGCTGACCTGAGGAAATCACCTGTTTGAGTGGGTCAGAGGCCAGAGGGTGGAATGCTTGCACACATACACGTAAGGAGCCATCTGCTTTAGGCTCAGCCGTTACAGTGACTCATGCTCTGGCTAAGACAGGATCTAACATCTGAAGGCACTGCATATATAGTTTTTTTTTAACTTATTTTTCTTTTACTATTTTACTTAATTTTTTGGCATCAACTTTTTCTAAATCCTATTCTTTAATGGTAATAGTTGTCAAATGTGTTCGTAATCTCTATTCTTTCAGATAAGTACCTATTATTCTCTTTCCTGTAAACAATCTTGTTTTTTTTTGTATCAAATTTTAGAACTAGAGCCAGTTTTTTATCACAACACCGAAGGCTTAATTGATTAATTCCTCATTTCCTTATATAAAAGTTTTGGAAGTGCTCAGTTCAGTTTTTTAAATGGCTCACTGCTGCCTCTTACTGGGCTATAATTAATTTGCCAAGTTACATCAGGCAACTTTCGGCCTATTGTCACATAGAGGCTGGTTCCCACAGTATCTCCCTCACAATATGAATCAAAGAAATGATCACCTGATGTTTGTTCCCTTAGCAACTGGAAAACAGCAGCCTGAGTGTCAATGAATGTCTGTGTCTTTATACAACCTCTTTGATGAGACTTGTTCAGGTCTTTAACTGAGTGCTGTAAGGCGTGCAATCCATTTATGTGCCTGGGTGATTTTCATTTTATTTTTTGTCATTCTGGGAACCTTTAATTCAGTGTTTCATTTTCGGTTTTTGCGTAGAGCACATTAGTTCATTGCATTTGGTCTGAGGAGAACACTATCTTTTATTCTGGAACTGTACTGTCTATATGTCTAGTCATCCAGAAGTAAATAAGTTCTTTCACTATAGCAGACCTCACTGGAGTGTGGTTTAATCCTGTCCACAGAGGGCGCTCTCTGCCTTCTTGTGCAGGGGGTGCATGTCACTGTGTGTCTGCACCGCCCCGCCCCCCGGTTCACCCCCGCTAACATTCTGTTTATTCTGTTGTCCTGCATGCCTGCCAGTGGATTATAAAGGTGGGAATGGCTACATAATTTCACCCTCCTCCTCCTCCTCCTCTGTAACTAGCCGCTCTGCTCGTCCCAGTAGCACTGTAGCTTCACACTGTAAGAGTAACAGGCCCCTGTCTGCTGCCAAAGCTTGCATCCCACAAATCCTGCCCTCCAAGTTCAAGCCCAAGCTGCTGCCCCCACCCAATGAGCAGCTGGAGAAGAGGGTCCTGCCTACTGTACACCCCAAGGCCCACAGCTGTGAGGACCTGAGGGACAGCAGCATGGAGCAACGGGCAGGGGGTCCCAGCAGCCCCACGGATCGACCCCACTGCCGGAAGGGCACAGCTGAGTTTGCATCGTTGTACCGGGACATGCATGTGATCCGCCGCCCTGGGTCTGAGGGCTCCAGCCCCCTGGGTAGTGTGCGTAATTTGGCCTTGCTCTTTGAGGGGGAGGGCGGTGCCCGGGGGGATCGCCAGGCCGGAGGAGAGGGGCCAAGGGGTGTCCCGCGGCAGGCCGTGTCCTTACGGGTGACTGAATTTGAGCAGATCATACAGCGCTCCTGCTCCTTGCCCACCCTGGCAGCTGACTCTGGCCACACCCCCTGCCAAATTGCATCTGCAACCTCTGCAGAGTCCTTGCTTACTGTCGACCACCACAAAAAGGGCCAGCAGCTTCAGTCAGAGTTGCCAGCATCCTCAAAGATGAGCGACGCCGCAGAGGCTGAGATGTCCTTCGAGAACTGCTCTGGACACCAGACCAAAGTGGTCCACTGCTCTGAACACCAGAACGAAGTAGTCCATTATTCTGGACAACACACAGAAGTGGACCACTGCTCTGAACACCAGACAACAATGGATGACTGCTCTGGACATCAGACTAAAGTGGATCTTTGCTCTCGAAACAAAGTTGAGGAACATCACTGCTTTGAACAAGAGACAAACATGGACCACTGCTCCAGGCTAAAAGCTGAAGTGAACCACAGTCCCAAAGAAAAGACCGAAGTGGACCACTGTTCTGGACACAAGACTGAGGTGGACCAGTGTTCTATGCTAAAGACTATAGAAAAGACCAAAGTGGACCATAGCGCTGGAGAAAAG
>JAODKN010000063.1:15883285-15900476 GCA_026774425.1 Petrocephalus zakoni
GTGGACCTCTGCTGTGCACATAAGCGTGACACCTGCTCAGAGGCCACGCCCAATGGCCCGCCACCATTCCCTCCCACAATGAAGCCCAATAAGTGCAAGGGGACCTGCCCTGCCTCCTACACCCGCTTCACCACCATCAGGCGGCACGAGAGGCAGCAGGTGGCCGCAGGGCCGGAGCCATCGGGCCCCCAGGAGCCGAGGGCTGCCTTTCCCGGCAACCTGCACTTCATGAGCCCAGCCCCTTTCCGCCTCAGGAGGGTGCCACCTGGCTCCCAAGCCAAAAAGACCACCGCCTTCTTGGCCACCAAGGCCATGGATGGCACCCCGAACCTGGACCTCATAGAAGGTCCCATGCCCGGTGTCAGGCCCGTCATTCCACTGCGAATGTCCTCCCTGGAGGTATTGGAGAGGCTGAGTAATGGTGAGGGCACCTCCCCACCACCAGCGGGAGACGGCGGCAGCCTTCTTAATGGTAGCCATTTTGAGACGAGTCGGGAGAACTTAGACTCCAACAGAAACTCACTGAAGAAAAGGGCAGCGCCTCCCAGAGGTGGCTATTTTCATCATTGTGCCACGTTCGCTCGTCATCTCACTGGCCACTCATCCCTCCCCCTCTTCCCCCCCCCCCCCCCGCCCGTGCGACCCCGCGGTCCTCATTTCAGTCTGTGTGATGGGTCACTATTCACCGTCGCTGGACGTAGTCTTATAGAAACGCAGGGGACAGATCAGTCGCGTCAGTCTATTCGCTAGCCTGCTTTGTTCCGAACTGGTCCCCTGGTCACCTGTCAACCAGCAGCTCAATGATATGATGGAGGAAGAGGTACAGCGTGGTGAGGACCAGCATGGAGAATGGGCTTCCCACTCCTGACACCATGCCTGGCCTCGTCATGTGATCCGGACGGCTCTGTGACATTGACACAGTGCTCTCAGTCGCTCAGCTTGCATATTGCCAATATTGTTTTTACATAGACAATCTTGTTTGAAGTAAATTGAATAATTTCAGCTTTTGTAGCAACAGCAACATAATGCTCTTTAACACATACACAGGCATTTTTTTAGATAAAAAAAGTCAATTAAAGGCATCATCCAGTCCTGTTTATAAGGGTAATTCAAAGCTGGCCTGTGTTGCATCTCTGTCAGCCCCTCTGTCCTGCCACATTAACCGGCCTTTGTGGTGAGAGTCAGTTAGGGCGCTGGGCTGTCAGTGTCCTGATGCTGGTCCGCATTGCCCCCATTCTGTTGCCCCCACCACCACCACCACCACCACCACATACACACACAACCGGAGCTGTGTTGCTGATAACTTTCAGCAGACAGCCCTAGAGTAGTTCATGCATCACATGCTATGACGTGAGAAATTTTGGTTACTCTGTAGAATATTCTGAAAGTCACTGTAAGAGCAGATTCAGCATTTAATGAAAAGTGCTACGTTGTTCAACATTACTATTACCCACGTGTGTTTCAAACTATCAGCTTTGCTAAGTAGCATCACTAAAGTCTTTGCATGTTTCCACGCCAAAAGCTCCTTCATTCTGATTATGACAGGTTTTCGCATATTACTGGCACTCTGACTCTCAGACTCGATCTCTCTGACTCTAACTCTCTGACTGTGACACTTTCGGTTGTCGGATTGTTCTCCTTCCTTCCCTGTGCCACTTTTTACTCTCCGTATTATTGTTTCCATGCTGCATTACAGATACAGATTGAAAGGGGAAAGTTAGTTCACATCAATCAAATGTGTGTTTTTCATTGATAAATGAAACATCATTGATCATTTTCAAATTGGTTGAAATATTTCTTGCAACCCTAAGGTATAATGCAAGTCAGTCTATTATAATAGATTATTACACACAGCGGCTGTCATAAGAAAGTTATTTGCATTAACCCCGAGAGCCTATTATAAAATGTATAATTTTATATTTAAAGCATTATCTGTTGCTCTTCTTTGTTATTGGTCATAGTTCCTTTTGAATTAATATCACCCTGTGAAAATGTGCATGGGCAGGTCGCTAGGATACACTGAGCAGTAGACGCCAATTTGAAGACCTACAGATGTTACTTGCCTTCTTCAAACAGAGGGGACAGTGCCTTCACCACCCATAGGCATTCATGCCTTGGATTAGCAAGAGTCCTGTTACATCACTGGCTGCTGGATTGTACATCTGAAAGTAATTAAATGTAGTAAAATCTGAGAACAGGACAGAATGACTGCAGCATACCTGATCGAACCTGTCCAGCGATTTGGTCAACGCCCTATGACATTCTGAAATGTGGATAATTCACACACGTAATGTTCGTGTTATTTTGTGTGTGTGTGTGTGTGTGTGACTTTTGTCATTCATTCTCCGTAATTTTCTTTTTTTGTGTCAATAAATATATGTATATAAATATATACTGTGTATGTATATATATATGTATATATATATATATAGCTAGATTATAAATATCTTGCCATGCGTAGTTATCTGTGTGTTCCCTTTATATAGAAA
Organism: Petrocephalus zakoni; assembly: GCA_026774425.1. NCBI lineage: Eukaryota > Metazoa > Chordata > Actinopteri > Osteoglossiformes > Mormyridae > Petrocephalus > Petrocephalus zakoni. Next base: position 15,885,775 of record JAODKN010000063.1, read on the forward strand.
GAACCTTTGCCTGTACATGCATGGGTTTGTGTGTTTCTCTGTACTCATGTGTGTCGTGGGTATGTCTACACGCTCATATTTCTTATACAGCTGAAGCTATGCAGAGCTCAGCTCCAAATGCACTCTAACTTCTCATTAGTCAGCCTTCATATGCATCCTAGTAACTCCACCCTCATATGTATTGCTCATAACCCTGCCACCCTTTTCCCATCTTTCCATTGCGTCACGTCACCTCAGTCTCCTCCTCTACATGTGCGGCCTCTATGCCCTCACAATCCCGTGTCCCAAACCCTTTGCATCCGTTAGCCGTTAAAGACCTTTAGTGGATTTGCTTATGTCTGCATTTCTTGTCTGAACTTGAAATAACTCTGGAAGAACTGAATACACGTTTGTCATGATGGACTGAATCCCAATTTTGACTTTCTCAAGTAGATTCTGATTCTCCACGACATTTCGCCCCTGGGGAGGCCCCGGACACCCCTGAGGATCTTGTTCGGAGACGCTACAATGACAAAGAAGTAATATTTTGTTTCACTCTCAAACTTTTCACCACACTGATCTGATATAAAAAGAGAGCAGAAGGGCATCTTTCACATAGCAATGCTATCAGTTCTCCATTTAAAATGGTTTTTGAATAAATAAGAATAGATATGTTTCTGATCTGATCTCAGTGCAAGATGTTTCGGAAACCCTATGATCCCAAGATAAGGGTGTTACTGACCAAGTGTGAGATGTTTCGTCTGGATTCTAAGGTTTCCCTCCACAGTCCAAAAACATGCTGAAGGAATTGGAGTTACCAAATTCCCCGTAGGGGTGTGTGTGTGTGTGTGTTTGCATAGGTCACTTTTGAGTACCAAAATGTCCCCAAAGTGTGGTAAAACCTGAAATCTCTCTACTTTGGGGGACATCTTTTCAGGCAACCATTTGGAAAACCTCAATTTTATAAAAATCTGTGAATGGAATCAAAAAAGTTAAAATGCCAAAAGTCTTGTATTTTGGTTGGGTAATTATGGTTAAGGTTACGGCTGGGTTGGGTTTAAGGGTGTCGTGATTGGGATTAGAGTTTTTCCCATAGAAATGAATGGAAGGTCCCCATTTAGACAGGTATGCCGAGGCTGAGTGTGTGTGTGTGTGTGTGTGTGTGTGTGTGAGAGAGAAAAAGAGCGATAGTGAGAGTGTGCCCTGTGATGTGTTAGTGCCCCCTCTGCCTTGCGCCCATAGCTTCTGGGATAGGTTCTAGGTCTCCTTGACCCTGCAAAGGACAAGTATGTATGGAAAATGGATTGATCCCAGGTTTAAACAGTGATGAACCCCTTTGTGAGATGTTTTCAAGGTCTCTCTTCCTGCTAGAAAATTCTGGAGGAGCAGCGGCGCCTGAAGCGAGAGCAGGAAGAGGCAGACGCGGCGTCTCGCCGGCACACGGGCTTGGTGCTCTCACATCATCAGTTCATCACAAACGAGCGCTTTGGGGACCTGCTTAACATCACCAACTTGGAGAAGAGGAAGTCTGGGGCTATGGTTTGTACCCTGTCAGCTCCTGCTTTCAAAATATCATCCCTTTTGTTTGGTTGAGTGTTACAAACTTTGTTATTAATTAAATGCTTCTCAGGACCCTTGTCTTTTGCCCACTCCTGGCCCCCTCGCCCACCCGGCGATGTCAGTCCCCATGTGACTGCGCTCTCCTCCGAGCCGGTTGCCTACCCCTCTAGCCTTTCTCTGTTTGGCAATGCAACATTTGTCTTTTAAACAGAGGGAATTTGGCCTTCTTGAAATTTCTGCTCGTGACGTAGTTATTACGGACCTGGAAATGTGGCACAGATATCGAAACTGAAGCCAGCCTTGTTGGGATATGATAAGATTGTCACCGTCAGTGAAGTGGACTGGTTTTCCTGCTGGCCACATCATGTCCAGTGTCGAGAAAAGCGAGCGGGTGAAAAGGAGTGCAACCACAACATGCTGCAACAGAGATACAACATCAGCACGTTTACATAACTGCTGCCTTCTGCTGCATGATCACAGCATGCTACTACAGTAATTATAAGTGTCTGACACCAAAGTGTGCGTGGCTACAAGGAGCTTAGCTGTCATGTTGCTGACACTATAAACACAGTCCCAATGAAGGAAAACATCAGTGTAAACCAAAGCCATTATTTTTGGCATTCTTTAGTAGAAATAAGAAATATGTTCTATTTTTTTTAGCTTTTGTCTGTAAAAAGTAAGATAAATGAAGTATCATAATTGTTGCAGTTACAGAAGCATAAAATTAAAAACTACATTTTTAGAGGCATAGGACAGGTACAGTGTTGAGTGAATGCTATGAATTGTGGGTAAAGAGAATAGTTTTAACAACAGTAGTTGAATAGCTGTCTGTATATATGCCATCTTTATGAGAAATGTGCGGAACTGTGTCCTGCTCTGACGTATTTCTGTTTCCTGCAGAGAACTCCAGCTCTCGCGAAATTTGACTTCAGAGCAGAAACACTGAAGTGAGTTTTTACAGTACGGCTAGGAGAAAGTTCATCCAGTATTATGCCTGTATTATAAAAGAAAACAAAAGTGTACAGCTCAGGGGTAGTTTGGCAAACAAATATGCAAAATAAACATGATTCAAGTGAAGACTGGCTTTTATTATGTGAGGATGCGTTGGACCTTGTTAGATAGTCACAGTGTGCTTAGCAATACTGGTGTGACGGTGCAGTGACCCTTCTGCCCCCGCCCTCCAGGGAGCTTCCCTTCCACAAGGGGGACATTGTGTACATCTGTCGGCAGATCGATCAGAACTGGGTTGAAGGCGAGCATCACGGCCGCGTGGGCATCTTCCCCCGCAGTTACGTGGAGGTAAGATGTTTTCATGATCATTTTACTCACTGCTCCTGAATAGGGTTAATTGAGCAGCCAACCTTAAACGCTATCACTTCTCCTCAGCGTGCAGGATTGCAGACTTAGGTAGCTGGTGACCCGCTTCAGCTCCCGTATTTAATATGTTTGGCACGTGCTGGTTCTTTTCAGCTCCTCCCCCCGACAGAGAAGGCCCAGCCCAAAAAGCAGGCTCCGGTCCAGGTACTAGAGTATGGAGAAGCCCTGGCCAGGTTCACCTTCACTGGGGACACGGCTGTGGAGATGTCTTTCAGAAAGGTCAGCGCTCACCTGAAAAATGACACCCAGTAGTGGGGGGAGTTCTACATGGGCCCTATCCTTACAGATCCTTACAGAACCCATAACCCTCCACCTCACTTTTGCGCTCTACAGGGGGAGCGAATCACCCTCATCCGCAGGGTGGACGAGAACTGGTATGAAGGCAAGATCTCCGGCACCAACCGGCAGGGAATCTTCCCTGTGACCTATGTAGAGGTGCACAAGCGCCCCCGTGTTAAAAACGGCGTGGATTACCCGGACCCCCCCCTGAGTCAGTCACCGAGCCGCAGCAGCAATGCATCTCCACAGGTACGACAGGGCGATGTGGTTGCTTCGGCCAATCAGACACCCGGTTACAGCAAGCCTATCTGGACGTCCGTCTCATTGCACAGAGGCGGGTTTATAAGGAGTGTCTCTGTTCATAGCAAATCATTGCAGACGTGCTGTACCTCACCATTCATGTCGATGCCCCTCTTCTCTCCTCCCATGTATCGCCATCTGTCTGCCAATCTCGCCGTCTCGAAGCCCCCCCCTAACCGTCTGGCCACAGCTCCCCTCTCCCTCCCACGTTCCGATCGCCGGTCAGTCTCTCCCGAGGTGCACGCTGTCTCCTCCGAGTGGATCGCCTTGACGATGGGGGTGGGCTGCAGCCCTCCTGCAGCTGCCACGCCCCCACTGCCCCCCCCTCCCAGCGTGTCATACCGCTGGGGCGAATACCTGCCCCCCTCCCTGTCTGCCAGCCCTGTTCCGCCTGTAGGAGGTAGTCCCTACGGCGCCTCCCCATCTGCCTCCCCATCGGCCTCCCCGCTCCCTCCGCCACGCCCCGGCTCAGCCACGCCCTTCCTCACCTTCACCCCACCCCAGGGGGAGGACTTCCTGCTCTGCCCACCTTCTCCCCGCCTCTCACGCAGCCTCAGCCCCTGTGGGGGTGTGGGTCTGGAGGGCTGGCTGAGCAGGAGCAGCCCCCTAAGAAGCCTGGAAGCAGAGCTCCAAGCGGAAGGGGCGGGGCTTTATCGAGAAGAGGCGGGGTTGGAGAACCGGCTGAGCAGGGGCAACCAGGAGGCGGGTCTTCAGCTGGGGGAGGGGGCATGGCTAGACAGAGGGAACATTCTGGGTGACTGGCAGAATAGTCCAGAGGTACCGTCTGCATGGTGTGCAGTGCAGTATGGCCTGAGTGAGACCCCACAAACAGCAGCATGCACAGCTTTAATTGAATTCTTCCTGAATGTATGGAGAAGGGCCACCTGCATGGTGTGCAGTGCTGTTTGGGATGACCCAGGAAAGCGTCACAGGAAAGCATGTACTTAACTTGTACTAGCTGTTGCAGGGCCTTCCACTCTTTTGGTACTAGGTATTAAAGGACCATCATCTCTCTTATTGTACAAGGTTTTAAAGGGATATTCTCTCAGTTCATGTACTTGCTTTTGAATGATTATCTATAATGTATTTGTCTTGAACAGTACCTGTTTGGCACACTGCTTTCACCATTTTGGTCTAGTTTGGTCACAAATTCAATCATGTCTGTTACTGTCATCATTAATTTTGACTTCCTCATGGCACGACCATTATGACTTGACTTGACGTTATGACTAATGGAAATATCACTTACATTTTCCCCTGCAATGTTACCTAACACTGTCTTCTGTTAACATGTTTCCACACATCATCAGGGAATAGCAGGGGTGTATGGAACAAAATTTGGAAATACCCGGTTATATAGTCACAGGTTTTATGCGCATGTGTATAGTTCTATGTTTATGAATCCATATATATATTTATGTAGCAATCCAAATAGGCCTGCTGATCTGGCTTGTCCTCTGTGCAAGCCCCTGGTCTTGCTGACTCAGACAGGTTCCATCTCCATGCCCGTCCATCTGGGGGCCGAAATTCCAGTATCTGACTTCCCAGCAGTGTTTCCAATATTTTATCCAGTACATTCTCTGCTGAACTCTCCCTGTGCTGTTTGAAGTAAAACTGTCCTCTTGTCCCCAGCTGGTGAGTAGTGAAGCTGATTACCAAGGCAGATTGTCCAGAAGCCCAGTGCTGCCGGTTGACACCCAGGAAAACGTTATAAATGCCAACTCGTTTGCGGTAAGAAGCGGCATTTGTTTTTTTGAAGTGTGATCTCTGTAGCGGGATGAAGGCATCACAGCATGTAAGAACTTTAGTGTTTAAGAGAAGTGACACCATGCCTATCCTGTGCCAGGCAGCCCAAAGAAAGGCATTCATACGTCCTTAATGCTAAAGAGATGCTTTACAGTTGAATAACTAGCTTAGAAATGAGCTGAATGCAACTTGTTTTGACCTGATAGCTTAAACGGTTCTGTCTCCTGGTCTCCCAGTGACTGAACAGCCCACTCAACTTGTCTACTTAAGGTTTCTTAAAGACACGTATCGCACTTACTCAGTAGTGCTGTCTGAATTTAACCCGTAAACATTAACAGCTGTGAAAATGTCAATTAATTAACTCTGTTTTTTCTTCACCAGTGTGGTATTAAAGTGTACACAGGCACACTTATGGTCGTGTCTTACTTTTCCATGCTTTCCTCCGGATCCCACCTCCTTCCATCTTTCCTGGTTTTCCTGCCTTTAATGGACTCCTTACCACCTCCCTACTCACTGGAATGGACTCTGACTGCCTCTGACCCTCACCCTGTCTGCTAACCCACCTCTGCCATCTGACTGTCTATCCTGATGGGTTGGGCGGGGCTGGGGAGGGGCCGTTGGCACCTGTGCTTTACGGGTTTGCCACTAGGAGGCAGTCTGCAACGAGATCATGGACATTGCAGAGAGGTCTGTGCGTTACTGCAGCAACCTGTCCCACCCCTTTGACTCTGTGCACAGACAAGCGGCCCACACCAGTAAACAATCTTTCATCATTTCCCAGCAACCACAGCGGCAGAGTAACAGTCCTGACCCCAGCCGTATGGGCTATGGCATGTGAGTATGTCCTAGAGTTTATACTCATAAGTATACTCAAAGAGTGCCAGTTTGTATTAATGATTATATGTAGCATGAGCATATGGAGTATGAGTGAATATGAGTAGTCCTCATGAGTACAGTGAGTACATGAGTACATGGAGTGTCAGAATTTGTTCATGAGTACTTAAAGTGTGAGTATTTGTTCATGGTTATATGGAGTGTCAGTACTTTTTCATGAATACATGTAGTGTGAGTATTAGTTCATGAGTATAGAGAGTGTCAGTATTTGTTCATGAGTACATGGCATTAGCATGGTACAAAAAGTCGTGTCTCCCCACAGGTTCCAGGCCCTCTACAGCTATGTGCCACAAAATGAGGATGAGTTGGAACTGCGAGAGGGAGACCTGGTCCACGTGATGGAGAAGTGTGACGACGGCTGGTTTGTTGGTGCGTCCCGGTGCTCACGTCACAGGCCACCCACAGCAGCTCCCTCTGCTGTGTCCCATGACTCCGGGTCATCTACTCACTCTCCTGTTTACCTCTTTGTTTACAGGCACATCCAGGCGAACAAAGCAGTTCGGCACTTTCCCGGGGAATTATGTTAAACCTGCCAGCCTGTAAATTCTGTAAATGACTACGCCATGTTGCTCACTTTCACTTGGCTGTATGTTGAGTTTGTAAAGCAATGACTTTCTGTTGTGCCTGAGCTTTTTGGCAGGTGGTTTCTTGGCCAGGTCAAAGCAGGTGTCGGGGATGTGATCAGTGGGCTCTGTGTGGAAGGAGCTGTAGTGTGGTTCATGTGAAAGCCTGAAGGAGAGAGAGAGCAAGAGAGAGAGGTCCACAGATTCACTGCAGAGCTGTCCTGGTTCTATCACTACCCAGCTGACAGATGCAATGTTCACACAATGCTAAGGGAACGTTTTAGCCGTCTACCAGCTGCACTCAAAATTACACTTTCCAAAAAAGCACTTCAGTTCCACAAGAGAAAATCTGAAGTCTTGCCATGTGTTTTAACTTGTAAATACTGCACAGTCTGGTTAATTGTTAGATCAGCCTAATACTTCTCATAGAAAACACTATATAAATACAATAAAGTAAAAGTTACACGCACAGTGTGGGATGTCAGCACACCAGAAGTTCCAGTGGGTTTCACTAGGAGTTTTATATAATACAGATCTCTCAGTGTGACTTTGGTTTAATTAAGTCCAGCATTTTAGAAGTTACCACGGTGACTCATGTAAAGCACTAACTTCACTTCAATCTGCTTTCACCTTCCCACAATACAGCTTACCTCAGTGACCCCTGATTGGCTCCTCTGTAAATATTTGCTTCAGAATCATTGGCTTGGCAGCTAACTGAGCACCAAATTAAAAACTCACTTTGCACGTTAATATTTCCCATGTGCTCTGTGAAAATAAGCTAGAATGCCATTGACCTGAGAACGTAGCGAATGCCTTCAGTATGACCGGATGTGCAGTCTGGCCACAGCCGAGTAAGCCTGTGTGTGCGAGAAAGTGTGAGTCTGCCCGCTCTGATGTCAGCCCGTAGCTTAGTGCAGTTACTGCACATTCCTGACTTCAGTGTACGTATTCATATTAATTTGCTAGCAATAAGGTAACCTCTGCTGTGAGTTATTTATTTTTTTAGCTTGTTTAATTTTATATGACAGTAACTGTAATGTTGTTTTAGGCTGCAGTTTTACAGTCTGTAATTTCATAACATATCCTGAAAAAACAATAAATAAGCACTATGGTTTCTTAATATATGTTAATTATCAAAGTCGTTAAGCATCAGTCATCGCTATATTTGTAGTTAGAGTTGTCTTAGTATTATCATTAATATAATATGATCCAACACTGTCTCCATATTTGTATTTATTGAGTGAAAATGTTATTTATTTTACAGTATTTGTCCTGGTTGAAAGTATTATAACTGTGATTGACTTTATTTGTGTGCAGAGTTGTACATATTATATTAGAAACGTTTCCTCCACATAATGAAAAGAGAAGCATATTTTTACAAAAAGTACTTTCAGTAAAGTATGTATGATTATATTTTAATAAGAAGTTTATACAGAAATTCTGTCAAAAGTATAATTCATATGGAGACAGACTTCCAGTGTTACCAGATTGACTGGTGGTGTGTTTAAAACTTTTTGTTTTTCCCATCGTACTTTTGTTTATAGTAAGATTTTACATTATGGTGAAAGAAGCCATGTGCTCTACATATTACTTTGCGTGATATGTCATGAAATTACAGTTGAAAGCATAAAAGTGTCTATCTTCTGTCTAGGATCTCGGGATCCTATCACGCTCTTCTTTAGACCAGACTGTTTAAGGTGCCACCCTTCTGTGACTTCACATCTCATTAGCTGACTGTGTGAAATTGAGGGTGAAAGGAATCAGTGAGCACTATTCTGATGTTTCTTTTTAAAGGTATTTGCTGAATTTTGAATTTGAATTGAATTTGCTGAGTTCAATTGAACCTGGGGTTGATGGTCATCTTTTGTTACTTTTTAACAGCTATTAGTTCTAGGCATGCATCTTGGTAGGGTTCACCTGAAAGAATGAGAAACCTTAATATGCCCCGAGTTCTGCCTGTTACAAAGTTCTTCATTCAGGAAGCAGGCCAGCAGTAGTTTGCCATATTTCTGTGGTGAATCCTCACTGAGGCACATTCGCAGATGGAGATTAAATGGCAAATGCGAGTGGTGCTCCTGCTTACCTATCATCTGTGTGCCTCCTGAAATACTTATTTAAATGGCTCTGCTATATACATTTGATGGGAGTCATTTGCTTGCTATTAATCTCGTCATTTAACATAGAAACACAGTTAAAACATGGATACAATTAAATGTAAAGGCAAGTAGGACATGATAGATGTTGAAAATAGACATGCTGAATTTTGTCCTGCTAATATTTAAAAAATGTAATGACATTATTTAAAATAATCTAATAATGTTTAGCCTCCAGTGATTGTCACCAGGCTGCATCTGTGGTTTCTGCTCAAGAGCACGGGGCAGGTTTCCCAGCATGCCCCTGTGCTATCCCTGACATGAGTCGTATCAGTTCAGCACAGTATGTATCTGCTGTTTTCCCTATGCCTTTGGCTCCTCCCAATCATCGGGGGTCTTATTAGACTATTCTTTTTTTTTTACCAGCAAGTAAATGTCTGTTCCGTTCATACCATGGTGCTCATACTACCCAAAACCACAAACAGGGGTCAGTAGCTGGCCCCCAGAGCTGGAATGCGTGGAATGTGTGACATCTGGTTTTCCCTTTACCCAGTCAATCAGAGGATGGCATGAGTCACATGACTGGAAGCCTCCCTTTCCAGTAGGATGCATAAGCATATGAACACGTACTCATACGTGGTGCTGCGTGAGTTAACCTGTCTGGTGTATATATGTACATGACATGAGCAGGTCACAGCAGATGAGGTCACTGAACTTGTTGGCGATAATGAGCACAGCATCTTTCATGTATAACACAGAGCTTCATGCTGTCACATTATGGGATTACATTTATGTCTTATCTTTATTGGGGGGTTGCATGCATGCTATTCATTATGGATTACATGTATGTCCTATGGTCATTTATTTTGGGATTACACGCATGCCTTATTTATTTTGGGATTACATGCATGGCTCATCATCTCTCTCTGAGATTATATTTATGCTGCATTTTTCATTGAGGGATGACATGCAGTCTACATCACCTTTCATTGTGGGATTACAGGCGATCTGCATAATCTTTCATTGTGGGATTACAGGCAATCTGCATAATCTTTTATTGTGGGATTACGTTCATTCTGCATCATTTTTTCATTGTGGGATTACATGCAATGTGCATTATCGTTCATTGTCAGATTATAAAATTCTGTTTCCTCTTTTATTCAGCCCCGTTCATTTTGCTTTATTATTTTTAAATATGTACCTGCATCACATTAGAAGCTGTCACTCATTTTGTTTTAAAGTATGTGACAGGAGAATAATAGCTACCAGTTTGGGGATTACATTATAACATAAAGCATCTAATATGTTATGAAGGATATGATCTAGTAATTGTATAATGTAATACTCATCCTGGAAAGGGGGCTAACGTGTTTGCTACTATTTGCAGTGTTGTTACAGTTACAATACTAAATTAAAAATAAAATTGCTGTGATTTCAGTATTATGCAATATTTAATAAACCATATTAAAGCATATAACTGAACTAGTGTCTGTGTTGTTGTCTTCACTATACTACTGAGAAGTCCTTTTTGAAAATATTGGGATAATGGTGGTTATTACAACTACTTGTGTTCAATACATGTATGATTCAGCGTTGCAGAGAAAGTGCTTTATCTCACAAGTGCTGCACTTACGGAATCGGGGCACTAGATGGCAGTACTGTTTTTTAATCTCAGTTACCAATCATGAGGCAATTTTTTAGCAGGACTTTCAATCTGAGTACGGGGCTGCAATGCACGTACATTTTCCAGACCGCTAATAACGTGTTATTTCATTCAAGCAACTAACGGAAAAATGGAAAGCTGTGTAGACTCCAGCCTAAAACGACCTGCGATGGACTATAGTCAGGTACGTCAGCAACATTTTTTTATAACTGAATGGATAAATGAAGTATATTAGCATTTTACTACAGTAGTAGATTATCTTTTATATGTTATAGTTGTTGTATTGTATGTGTAATCTGTCTCTAGTGTATGGGTCCTGTGACAGATTGTCATCCAGTCCAAGGTGTCCCCTCCCTGTGCTGGCCTGGCACCCTGGCAAGCTGCTTGTTAGATGGATGGCTTTTGTATTGTGTGAGGCCTTTTGATTTTATATAATAGGAATGCTAAGCTATAAGTAATTTTGTTTTAATGAGAGACTACTACTGCCTATTAAAGGGGCAGACAGAGGGCCGACAGCTGATGTAAGGTGTGTCTAAAAGCAGGAGTCAGTCACTCCAGAACCGAGATGCAGATTTTATAAAGTGATTCTAATTGTTTGTTAAATTACTTTATTTAAATGTTAAATAACGTCTAGAATGCAGTCCAGCAATTGTGCGTGTTTTCTGTGTAACAAATTGTTCCGCTGTCACTTTGTTTCATTACTATATTGTTCCGCGGTTACTTTACTGTTACATAAGTACATTGTTCCGCCGTTACTTTGTTACATCAATATATTGTTCCGCGGTTACTTTACTGTTACATCGGTATATTGCTCCGCGGTTACTTTACTGCATTGTTACATTGTAACATTCCGTCAGACTCGCCAGCGCGCTTAGATCACCACGAAAGTGGCCGGCCTCCACCCACGGAGACCCGCCTGGAGACCCGCCCGGCGCTGGGAGCGGCATCCGCAGTCGGGAAAGGCGATCTGCCATAAAAGGAAGAATCCGCGTGTAACGACGCCATGGGACATCCCAGAGCAAACAGGGAAACGGCCGCTATCGGGCCGGGAAGGCGGTGGGAACGGCCGGCGTGGGTCCGCCCCCGGCTGCTGCGCGGAAACCCCCTCCGCCCGCCCGCACTACCGCACTCCCTCTCCGCGCAGCCTGGCGCATGTTAGTCCCGTCTCAGCGAAACCTCCGAGAAGATGCCGCTGCGAGTCTCCATGAAGGGCCCGGGGCCGTGGGGCTTCCGCCTGGTCGGAGGGAAGGACTTCGAGCAGCCGCTTACTATATCCAGGGTGAGTAGACGGGGAGCCGCTGCCCTCCGCCGGCGTCTCCTGCCCGACCGCGGGGCTCCGCTAAAAGTGTGTTAAACTGCCGAAAAAGAGCCGACACTGGTTTCTGAAGTGGGGGGACCGAACAGTGGGCAGAAGGTCTCAGTTTCTAAGCGTATCCAGCCTTGATCGGGGGGCGCCATCTGCGCCCCTGCTGAACATGATATGGCAGCATGTCTCCCCGAACCTGCCTAAATTCTCCTGCGGCTTGGTGTGAAATAAATTGGGCGTAAATTCCGTGTGATCCCCGTGTCGCGCCGTATCAAGAGCGGTCCTTTGCATCTGTTTGTAAGTTCGGTGTGGTGCTTGGTGCTCGGTTGTGTGTGTGCGTGTGCGCGCACTTGCGTGTGTGGACCGAAGGGTCTTACAAGTATAGCAAATCCTCGAAAACCGTGAAAAGTGAGGTGATTTTTTTTTTTTTTTTTTTTTACCGTTCTCACCAATTTATTTACACTTAATTTAATTAAAATCTGTGAATACAGTCAAAAGTAAAAATGCCAATAGCCGTGCATTTTGTTCGGTTTTGTTAAGGTTAGGGCTAGGTAGGGGTTAAGGGTGGCGTGATTGGGATTAGGGTTTTTACAATAGAAATGAAAGGACGGTCCTCACTAAGAGGAATAGAAACGTGTGTTTTAACCTTTGCTGAGTGACAATGCTGATGATTCCTTTGATGCTTACAGTCACATGCTGCATAATGTCTCAGACATGGCAGATTCTGACAAGTAAAACATTTTTAACATGTTTTAATGCTTTGAGATGGATAAACCAGCCAACATAAATTTGCCCTCTTTTCTCTGTGATTAAGTGCGCGTTATAAAAGGAAGATCTCAGAACTCTTTTAAAAACCTCACAAGAAGACAGTCTCTCCAAGCACACTTGCACTAACAGGTCCTGTGATAGATGTTTGAACTGTCTCAACAAGCTCTTACTGACCCTTTAACCTCAACTTCCCTTCTCTTTTTCCTCATAAGATACAGGGGACAAAATAAATGTTCATAAATCAGCCCATAAAACAGGATTTTTATTTTTTATGGCTTAATTCTGCCTCCCCTGTTAGCCGTTTGTGTAAAACCTGAGCAGAACCCTGGCTACTGGCCTCAAGTCTACCTGCTGAGGGTTAACTTATAGCACAGATGCCCGTGAGTCATGTTGTGAAAGATGGGGGGGGCGGTTGATTTTAATGTTTAAAAAAAAAAAAAGCACACTCTTGGAGGAAAGACATGTAATCAGCAGCATCTGGTAGCGAGGAAGACTCCGCCCAGCAGCATGCCCTGCCTGAGCAGGAATGCAGGAGTGGCCTACAGAGAGCTGGTCACGCCTATAGCAGCACCTCCAGCTAACAGAAATGGCCAGCCCTGGAAAGGAGCGGCGGCGCCACCGCCACTACCATGACAGTTATTTATTTGCATGTGTCTAACCCTGAAATGATTAGCATGGGATTCGAATCTGACTTTCCAGGGCGACCCCCACAGAGCCACACGCTGTCACCCAGCACACTGAAGCAGTGTCCGGCAAGTGCAGAGCCATGGGGCAGCAGTGGCCCCACTCTTGTATGAACAACAGGAAACGCTCTTATCTGTCTCCCTGCACTATTACTGTCTGCTTATTATCTGTGTCCATGCTGGCGTTTGACCACAATACAGCCAGCATTTCACTGCGTTAAGGCCCTTCTGTTTAATTGCCAGGTAACCCCCGGCAGCAAGGCTGCTCAGGCCAATTTGACTATCGGCGATATGATTCTGGCAATTGACGGGGAGCCGACCGAGGGCATGACCCACCTGGAGGCGCAGAACAAGATCAAGGGCTGCGTGGAAGAGATGGTCCTAGCAATCGACAGGTAGGCCACTGGCTGCCCAGTACAGAGCCACGACCGTCACGTCACATGACCTGTCCCGGCATAGTGTCTATGTGAGGTGTAGGCCCAGGGCAGCCGTCGGTAGACTACAGCATCACCACCTGGCTAACCCTGAGCACAGCTGTCATTCACGGAACAAGATGGCCTCTGTTCACCGTGAGATACTCACTGCTGTCGTGTTCATCGTTAGAATGATGGATGACAATTTTAATTTCAAACGGCACATTCCAGCAGTTTCTGGCACCTCCTTCCAGTGATGATGGTGTCAGCCTTTTCTTTCTGGGAGTGGCTGCTTTCTGTAGCCACACATCGGCATGGTAACTTCAACCAGAGCTCGCTAATTAAAACTGTAAAGTGATTACCTGGCCAGGACTGTCAGACTTCTCTTCCCTTCTTTCATCGTAACTTAAATGGAGCAAATAATCATCTTTGTATGCAGGTGGTGAAACTGTCTAACGGGGAGGTGGCAGAGTGTCATTACCTTAACAGGAGTCACTGCTCCACTATTTCGCTTAATGGGGTGATTGTGGACCCGTGTGTGAGACCGTGTGAGTGTTTCCTGTTCAGTGCCCCACCCGCTCTACCCCCCTTTTCTTCCTGCATTCCCCATCATTTCCTCAGCTTTGCTGACATCCATGGTGAGGCTGATTTCCCATCACTGTACTGTCAGGGCCCCCTGGAAGTTGCTTATGATGGAAGTAGGGGTGTTACCCAGGAGGGCTTCCTGTGTGGAGGTTACATGTTCCTGCCTGAACCCACCACCTGAACTTTGAAATTTTGGCAACCCCCAAATTTCATTGTGGGGGAAGGTATGAAGGATTAGAGGCTGCCCAACCCCAGGACCTAGCCTCCATTCGCAGGTGTTCAGTCTCTACTTGCAGTGCTTTGAGGCCACTTTGTTGTTGAATGCTGGGCTTTAATCCATGACCGCTATACAAACGAGAGGAGACCATTTGGTCCATCAAGCTCGTTAGGGGAGAACTTAACTAATGGCTCAGAGCTGTTAAAATCTTATCTAGCTCTGATTTAAAGGAACCCAAGGATTTAGCCTGCACTACACTAACAGGAAGACTATTCC
>JAODKN010000063.1:16022549-16038871 GCA_026774425.1 Petrocephalus zakoni
CCCCCCCCCCCCCCCCCCCCCCCCCCCCCCCCCCCCCCCCCCCCCCCCCCCCCCCCCCCCCCCCCCCCCCCAACTCTTCCTGTCTTGGTTTTAGACTGCTGATTGTTGGTGTTTTTACTCCTAAAATATTTACCCAATCTTTGATCTTGACATGTAGAACTCAGTACAAAGTTTGTCTGGTGGCAACTGTGCTTATTGTCATAATCCACTGAAAGTGAATGAAAAGGTGAAATGCTGTTACAGTGAAGTGGCAGAGGATCCATAAGTTTGTGAGATTCCAACAAAGCCTGCCAGCGATCAGTGTGTAACTGCGCCTTTCCAGAATCAGTCAAACTGTGAAGAATCCGCTGTCATCGCACCGCTGACCCATGAGCTTGTTTTGGCAGTTTCTGGCATTTCAGAGCAGCCTGCATACAGGCACAGCACACTTCTTGTGATAGCTGTCTTATTCTCGTGACCAAGCCATGCCCTTTGGCTGGCCTTCCTGAAGGTGATATCAGCTGGTGATTAGGTGTGTTTTCTTCTGCAGGAATGAACTCCATCATTTTGTATACAGGACAGAATATCCTGGGGTCCTATTTGCCATTCAAGTGGCAGCCGGCTGAGCTGAGCCATGGAGAGCTCCTTCTGCAGAGTTTGTTGGAAGTCATTTTGTGGGTTTACATTGCTTACCTAATGTACAGGAAGAGGGTCTTTATCAAATTATAATGGTTCTTCATCAGCTAAGTTACTCATAATACAAATGGCAATATCACTAACATGAGCTATACTGCACTCCACTATACCACTAACCACTAACGTGAACTGTACTCTATTCTACAAGTGACTGTTAACATGAACTATCAACTAACATAAGCTGTACTGTGCTCTAACACGAACTGGCAATGTGACCTATACTGTACCACTAACTGGTAATGTGACCTGTACACTACCACTAACCACTACCATGACCAGTGCTGTACTCCATCACTAACTAATGTGACCCGTACTGTACTGTACTCTACTCTCGCCATACCCACTTTTATGAGCTATTCTGTACTTCACCAATACCCACTTGCATGAGCAATATCAGTTACCAGTGCCAGCATCACTAAAATGCTAGACCGAGCTTTTCAGCCCTCACCAATGTCCCACAACAACACTATTTCCTAAAACTGAGCTAACCAAAACATTACAGTGGTGGGCTGAAGTGTACAGTAAAATCAGAGCATCACCATGGAAGCAGAATGCGGTATACACCTTACATGCGATATACACCTTAAACATAGTATACATCTTACACTCTGTATACACCTTACACGTGGAATACACCTTACACGTGGCATGCACATCACACAGGGTGTACATCTTTCATGCGCTACACATCTTATACATGGTATACACCTTACACGCAGTATACACATCACAGATGGTGTACACCCTTCATGCGCTATACATCTTACACATGGTATACACTTTACATGCGAAACACACTGCACATGTTACATACTTGTTCATTCCCTCAAATCCCTCAGGGTCTCTGTCGTCTTGCAGAGAGGGTGGCACGATTTAAACATGAGTTCTGATTTATTGCCTTGAAAACACACAGAATGTTTTATTTGGTGTCAGTTGTGTAAGAATTGAATGGAGTGTTTAAATCAATTATTCCCAAGTGGTACTTAACAAATTAGAACAAGTGATTCCACCATGTAGTAGCTTTCACTGTGAAGCAGCCACTGGGTCTTCTCTCTGTATGGGTCATTCAGAAAATTGGTATCACTTCAGGGGTCAAACATCTGTGTGGAGACCACCAACATTTCCTTTGTGAATCATGATTATACAGAGGAGAACAAACTGAAATGTCCCGATTGAGAAATATCCCAGTGTCCCTCTCAGAAATAAAATGACATAGAAACATCTTGAATATATATATATACACACAAACAAATTTTTTACTAATAGTTATACATTTTAGCTATTTCCTCTTATTATTTAGTTAGTTAAATAATGTGACCTTGTAAACCTTGACTTCACATAACTAAGAAATGCAGAAGTGGTGGATGTATTAATGATGTTTAGAATTACAGTAAAAATCACTCACACACCTGTTTTGTTACTGTGGTTTTGCCTTCTCTGGATCATGAGATGGCTATGTCAGTATGGCCCGGCTGTTGTCATAGACAGCTAGCCGGTAGAAAATTATAGTGGAAACAGACAAAGAAAGCAGGTATGTAAGTGATTGACCAGGCTGTCTAGAGACTGTTTCTGAGCAGAGAGAGTCAGAAAGGAAGCTCACAGTAAAGACGGAGTAATGAGGGTTGCTTCTTTTCCTTCAAGTACAGTGAATATTTATATTGTACATAGGAGATGATGCTCCATTAAGTGGAGAGTAATCCTCATCTCTGCCTGACCGAAGGGATAGCCACATAGATACGTTTAGTATTTTCTGTTTTCTAACCTGCCAGAATGTGCAATGATAACAAAAATCTAATTATTAATTAATAATTGATTTACTACCAACTGATAATGAACATTTATGAATTATGTACTAGTCATATTTATTATCTCCAGCCCCTACATGTGTCCATGGAAAGCCCTTGAGTGTTTCAGAGCAGACTTATCCTAAAAGGCATCGTAAGAATGTTTTCCTCTGAACAGGTGTGACGATGTAGCTCAGATGAGGCGCCACTGTGTGCAGAATAGAAAGGAGATGCAGGGCTGCAAAGATGTAGACAGTCTATGTGCTTCCACAATGGCTCTGGGAGCAGTTTCCACCTCTAGAGCGAAAACATCGGCTGTGTAGCAGAGTTAGCCACATGATAGCCTGGAAGCAGCCGGTGAGCTGTAGGACAAAGTAGTACAGTCACACATGCAGCTGTGTGCTTGCAGGACCCACTAATCCCATCACCAGCCAGTGCCCTGTGGAAAAATGAGGGGCATTTTATGAAGTGTTAGTCACATGACAAAACTAAGCTTCCCTGTACTCCAGGAGACGCCTCAACACGCACTGAGCACCATACCATCCACCCTTCATCCTTTCTTCATGATATCTCAATCAAATTTTAAATAACATTTGCCCAAATTAATAAAATCTTCATTGTAATGATTAAATGTAGACTTTTTTATCAGGACATGCATAGTCTAACTCTCTATACATTTTTATTTACACAAGCTAGAGGGTTTACTAATATTACATGCTGTAAGACAAGTGGTGCGTCCCCGAACTTCAGTCCATTTATTTTTATAGATGATGGTAATTTCTAACGAATGCGTGCTTTATGTTCTCTGTCCGTGTTTTGTATGGGTATGCACGCAGAGGTAATTTATTTGTGGAAGCTGATTGATTGTTACTGAAATAAATGTGATAAGAAACCTTTCGTTTCCGTCCTGTTTGATTTGTTTTATTCTAAAGCACTATTTATGTGACCCCGTTGCGCATCTGTTTCAGTCATACTGTTAACCTTGAAAAGCGGCTCAGATGGCCGCGTCCTGTTACAGACCCTTCAGATAAATGCTAGACCGGCCACAAGACCGCATCTCTGTCCTTCTTTTACGGTCTTCCTGTAATCAAGTGACCTTATATGTCACCTGACGCATTTCCTCTACAAAAATTAAGTTGACAGGACATAATAATACTCATGCTTTACAGTATGTTTTTTTTAATGCCTGCGATTTTGATCCTTTATCCGCTGAAACTAATTTTAAACGTATCCCAATTGTAAAAGCTTAAAAGCTAAAAAGGGATATCGATCAGGCATTGCTTTATAAATAGCGATAAAAACTAAGAATTAAAAATACATCCATTGCTTTTAGGTGACGTGTAGCAAGCGGGGTTAACTTTCTCTCTTTCCTGATTAATTAAGAGGACGCGGCATGCAAGATTCGCTGTTTTGCCTATTGTCAGCCCGGTATGTTGGTAATAAACGTTAGATAGTCGAAATGAGCCTGATTAGCGGACTAAAGGCGACGTGCTTTGGGAGCTCTCCAGAACCACTCTCCTCCACATCCAGCTCCACCAGCGGAGCTCCACCAACTGGAGCCTAGGACACACGGCAGCGCAAGGGCTCCGTCTGAACCTCCCCCTGTACCGCAGTCACAGCCCGCCTGGCTGCCGATGGGACGTCCAGACTAAGGAGCGCCTCAGTGCACAGCGATCAGCGCACAGCCCTCAAAGTCTGCCCGCGGACCCGCTCCTTCCTACGCCTTTTGTCGGCTTTCGAGCGTATGAGCATGGGCTCGGCGTTTGGGCTCCAGCTGCCGAAGCGCCTCTGTCTGTTCCTCTTCCTCTTATGTGAAGGTAAGCCTGTGTGTTTCCCACACGGTGCCTTTGCTTTGCATATGTGATTAAAATGTACATCTTTAGCGACTCTTTTGTTTGATATTAGTGTGATGACTTTTCGCCAAAGCACCGACCTTAAATGATGGGATTCCGCACGTTTGTTAGCAAAGTGGAGGCACATGGAATCATGCGACTTAGGGAACTTCATCAAGTCCAAAGGTGAATCAAATTGCAAATGATATAAAGCAAAAATAATTAGTCGTACCCATGCCGCGTAAAGGTGAATTATAGCTTTTCTCGGTGCGTCTTTTGGTGAAGTCCCGCATCTGAGCCGCCTGGTGAAGATGCTGTAGTTAATTTTGTGCTGCTTCGTGGGAGATTAGAGGAGTACACTATTACTCAGTTCAAATAAAATAAAATAATAATAAATAAGTTAAAGTTGAAGGGTTATTTAGAATGGGTCACAATTGTCTGCTGTAATTTTTCATTAAATTCGCACTATAAGGAGCATGTCTTGTGTCTGCATGTATACCTTGAATTGCTGGATTTGAACATTGATGTGTAAGCAGTTTGTGTACCCGATTCCTGATTACCCGATACTGAGATATTGACGGATTTCGATCTCACTGTCAGACATTGTCCCCGGTGGCAGTAGGAAATTTCATTAAGCATCTCGCTTGACATTTAAAAAGCCATATCAACCGTAAAGTGCAAGTTTTTGCAGTGGAGAAAATACAACAAAAATAATAATGCATTTGCAAAAAAAGTTATTTGATCTCGTATGCTGACACTGGTATTTGTAAATATATCAAATTAAAGATTTCTCAAACGCAGACTATGTACATTAAACACTAAAATCTGGGGGAGTCATCTTTTTCACATAACTGCAGGGTGTGGTTATACAAACAATATGGGAGTCAATCTAATGATGATGATGATGATGATGATGACGGAGTGAAGTCACCCCGTTGGGTCATGAAGTCCCAGCTGAGTGGAAGCCCACAATGCCAATTCTCCAGCATCGAGCCCAGTGTTGTTCTGCTTATCCTTGAGTAAGGCATCACCTACATGGCGGGAGAAATACACACTGCTATATGGTAATAGTATTATAATCCGGCAGTAAAGGCCAGTCCAGCTGCAATAGTGCCTATATTTAAAGGCTTACTCATAGCCTAGGAGTCCGCGACCTGCAGCTGCTGTAATGGGAATAGCGATTCAGCATACATTAGAAGCATGATACACTGTATCGTGAGCCTATGTAAGCACAGCTATGGGAAAAGGTGCAAAAGACAGACTCTTTAAATGCGGCGTTCTACCATAAATATGGTTTTGGCGCTGCGATGTTTTACCGTAGTGATAGTGGTTAAATAAAGCAGGAAGATGGAAGATTTATTCATTATTAAGAAACCAATTGTTAAAATAAATGGCGGTGATTCATTAATTTTTTAAAGCTTTTTATGCCTGAAGTCTTTAAGGGCTACTAAAATCATTTTAGTCGTCCCAGACTGCAAGAATGAATTACACTTCAGTAAAACGGACACATAATATAAACTATGGTATGATGGACACAATGCTTTTCATTCTGTATGGGGCTGTAAAGCAGGGATACGTCAACCTAAACGAATGCTACACGGATTCGTCTGTGGCAATGTTTTCATTGAAGGGAATAAAATAGCCCCACGTAGCCTGCATTTTTAAATATAATTTCCGTGGTAAAATAAAAAAATAATCACTTTGATGAAAATGTCTTATTTTCCTACCAAATGGAGAAATCCAAATTCGTTTGCTGTTGGGAAGTTGGCGTGTAAACAGAGCTGCTGTTATATCCTGACACTGGTCATTTAAAAGGTGCATCTAACAAAGTGCAGGAAGCTTTTCTTATTTCATTTTTAATTAAGTGTCGAAAGGCGTGCTTAAAGGTGGTGTGGCCGCCCCCTGAGCCTTTCTTTCAGCACGGAGAGACATGGCTATTTAATGCATCACGCCTGCGGACAGGTGCTGGCCAGGTGCTGCCAAAGCTAAGCAAACACCAGTGTTTGTCTTCGCAGGGAAAGTACTGTCGGTTAAACGTCGTTCCCCTATTAGCACTGCCGCTCGGGTCTCTATCCAAAGAGCAAAGGGCACGTTTGGAAGGGCTCCTAGCTATTGTGTTTAAAAATATCGGCACTGAAAGGTTTGCTCCAAGGTTATAACAGTTGAATATATTTTTTCTTTTGTTTTTATTTAAATTTTCACTTTTTCTACATTTTAGTGTTAGTTTTTTGTAGTATAAGGTAATTATTTATTATTCAAATGGGTCAGAAAAGTAGGCCTATTCTGTAATAAAAACTATTTTCCAAAATTTATTCACATAGGACTGAGTAGGGGTTAAGACTGTTGTGACTGGGATTAGGGTTTTTCCATAAAAATGAATGGACAGTCCTCGCCATGACAGGAATACGAACGTGTGTGTCTGTGTGTGTCTATGATACAGAGCGAGAGAGGTACAGAGAGAGAGTTACAGTTATGTGGTTGTTCTCTTTCTCAAGCCAAAGACACAGTCATATTCAAAGGATCCGGCGCTTTCCTCCGAATTTGGCTGCTGCGGTTGCCATGGTAGATGGACAAACTGATAGCTGGGCGCTTTTCCACCGCACCAGGTAACGTACTTTTGGTACTTCAAACAGAACCAAAAGTGTGGTACTTCAAGGTGTTGGTTTTCCACTGGCACTGGCTCTAAATGACAGCACAGGCGGGGTATTTTGTGCTGATTTTGAAAAATGGCTGTAGTGTATTATACGGGCTGCATGATGTGCGATAATAAATCTAACACAGCATGTTATGCAAATGCGGTTCTTACTTTGCTAGTCAGATAGATTAAGATCAGGCTTTTTCATGCTTTCAGTTTTTTGCGGACATTGTAGCTCGGTGGGTTTAAGTTTCGTTAAAGCAATTTTACTCTGTCACAGGACAAAATAGCCATTTTAATTATAATTCATTTTATGATATGATCATCTAATGTGTGTTTTATATCAGTTTACCTCCAATGCTTTTGTATGAGCGTTGCATGCCTTCTCTGAGACGTTGACAATTAGCATCCTTGCTGCTTAAATCACTTGTAGACGGGTTTGTAAGAAATTTATACTGAACTCCACTCCATTTTGATATATATAGTACTGTGCTCATTAAAGTATATACAGTACTGTATATTCTTTAAAAACTTGATGAAAATGATACAGCGTGCGCTCGGTTGTCTGAGTCAATTACATCCTCTTCCTATCCTGGCCCCTGACTGGCTCAGCCTCACGCAGGTTCGCTTCTGTCATACACGCTTCTACGTCGCTACGCATCGGAAGCATCTTTGTTTGCGAATTCGGAGAACTTTCATCTAAGCCCCACGACGGCTCCTAAACGTGCTACTTCTTCTTATTTTCATAGGTTAGTGGTTCTGTGTAAGAACTGTGTATGGGTAATTAAATGTACAGTAATAATAATAATAATAGTAATAATAATAATATGATATTTGTAACGTCTAATATGTCTTATTTTCTCTTATTTTGTCTAATATATTGGGTAATACGAGTGTAATGGTGACCAAAATGTGTTGTTTCCTGTCTAGAGGGCTCTAATAATGTTAAAAACTGTTTTTAGAAGGTCGTAAACAGGTTTTCTATGCTCTAACTACGAAAATATTTGATTTATAAATAAAGAATACTACTTCGCGGAAATTCACTTATCGCGTTAGAGTCTGGAACGGATTAACCGCGATAAAGGAGGGCCGACTGTATATATATATTGTTCTTTAGTCTTGATCTTGTTACATATGTTCTTACGACCAGACCACAACCATTTTTTTACTTCATTTATTGTTTTCTGAGTTCTGACTTTTTGGAGACGGCGGTTGTATTGTATTTAGAGGCCGGTTGTTTGCATAACCAATTGTGAAAGAAAGCGTTTCAAGTCCCATCCCAAAGTTCCGAAGTACCACATAAGTACGTACTTGTTGTTTGCGCAAAACTGGCACAGCTAAAAATGAAAGAAATCATCCACCTAGAGTTATGTATAAAATAAACTGACAAAAATGAAAACTGAAGACATCTTCTCTGTAATTTTAGTTTATTTTAGTTCGTTTTGTAAACGTACAACACGGTCTCAGTTAGTTATCGTTTTTCTCATGAAGCCACGTTTTTATTTTTATTTAAGTTAACGAAACTGTTTTTTCACATTTAGTTTTCGTTATTCCGTTAGTTTTTGTGAATAATAATAAAGCTGGTTTGCTCTCATTAAATGGGTTTGGCCGCAGTGAGGCAGCAGCTGGGTTCACGCTTTAAAATCGGATAGGAAATACTTCATAAATCCGGTGTTCTGGCGATATGCCCTCCCTTGTAGTGTACCATACCATACCTACCATACCACACCATAGTCCCTGTAGATAGATATATCTGTCGAGGAATACTACCAAATCGAAAAATGCTACTGCCATTTTCATGGGCTGAAACTGAAAGTGGATAGTCCTAGAAAGAAAGAAATAACTAGATAAAAAAACGAACTAACTAGTGTAATATAAGTAGAGCATCTTGACATACCTTATCAGATTGTATTACCAGTGTTAAAACGGAAATACTTCATCTGACCATTGTACCTTGACAAACTACATGGGTAGCACATCTTGAAGGACTGAAACACATTATCAGAACGTCCTACCTTTATAAAGTACATAGCTAGGACTGCCCTGCTGCTGTTTCACTACTTATCTTGCTGTCACAAGCAGCACCAGTACCTGCACCTGCATGCTATAACCTGCCTGCCCCCAGCATTGAGACTTTTTAGATCTTAAAATTTGAACTGTGAAAATTAGGATTTTGTCAACTTGTTCATTTGGCTTCCTCTGCCAGCCCCTGGAGGATGGGTTCCCCCATTGAGTCTGGTTCCTTCTAAGGAGGTTTTTCTTACGGCCGTTCCCTTTGGCTTGTCCATAGGGAGCTTTTGGCAGAGATAATATAAAGCTCTTTGAGATAATGTAATGTTGTGAAAATGCACTATACAAATAAAACTGAAGTTCATTCTCAATAGACTGAAATACTTTATCAGAACATTTTACCTTTATAAAATAAATGGATAAGGCAAGGGAAGTAAAGGTAAGTTTAATTATATATTACAATTCAGATACAAGGCTTAACAAAGAAAGAAGAATTTAAACAAAGACATAAAAAAGAAATAAAACTAAAAGCCAAACAAATAGCTAACTGAAAATAAGCTACTTCATAATGACAGTCAGTGGCGGTTGAACAATAGAGGGCACTAGGGTGCCACCCTCACTGGTTTAAACTGGATTTTTGATTCTAAAATATATATATATATATATATATATATATATATATATATTTGTAAAGAAATAATTGTTACTTTATTTGAAAAAGCATAACAAACATGTAATCGATTGGGGTGAAATCAGCCTCATGTTCCTCAAGCTGTCACTCAGTCTTATTAAAATATCTCTTCTTGGGTGCTAGAGAAAAGTGCCCATTCTGTGCAATAGTGCAGCCAATTACTGATACAAGAAATGCACATAGCAACATAAAATTAGCCAATAAGAATCCTCAAATCGGATGTGTAATTATCACCCCAAGCAGAGTCCTGGGATGGCATGTGGCCCGACCCACCCTTTCACCAGACCACTAGAGACGCACTGGGGAGTTACAATAATATTGCACAGTCACCTTGGACTGCCATCTTGGTGTATATATTCTGTACACTGCATACTATGACACGAAATAACTATATAAAAGCAAAATAAATATTTAAAAAATGATATAAAGTGAGAACGGATATTACTGGATGTGACGCCTACACAATGAAAGCAAAGTGATTGTGAGTGCTGTACGTTATGAGGCTATCATTATTTATATGGTTTTTGAATGTTGTGAAGTAAATGAAAGTGACTGCACATGGTTATTTTAAAAATGGTGTTCTTCCTCCTCCATTACTAAATATAATCTCAGTCAACATGAAAACAGTAAAACGCGCTGTCAAGACCATGCCCAACCAACAGGCAGTGATGTAACTCTAACCGTAAAGCCACGTAGACCAATCAAAGGCCTTATTACCAGTTCTGCTAGGCTAAAAACAGCTAATGTAAACAGCAAACTGCTTACATTCTGCTGTCAAACAAAGCAGATTATATTGCACACTCTGATGTCACAAGCCAAAAACTCAGTTTTCCCTGTGTACACATTGATGTTGAAAACAGATTCTGAAAATCTTCACCCTGGACAGTTTCAGTTTTTCAAAAGCTGCATTTTCAGTGACCTAAAACGCTGTTTGTGTGTGGACGAAAGGCCAAAACGCATAGATAAAGCTACGTTTTTAGAAATACATGTGTATGTGTGGACCAGGCCTAAAGGTATTTGCTGTTCAGTTTACTTTATCCCTGGATATGCAGCTTTAATTTAGCTGAAGGAATTGTGTCAGTAGTTTCTTTTTGCTTTCCACTCTTAATGTCTGTGATGCTGAGCTGACAGACTGCTGTCTGAAGTTAATCGCTGGTAGCCAGTTAATATTGCCTATGTCGTACAAAGTGGCAGGTTTGCCTAACTTTAAGGCATAAGAATGGCCTTTAGGATATGTTTTCATTTTAGGATATGAGTCCTGTAATGATCATTTTCATTATTTATTAATCTGATTTTTAATGCTAATGAAATTACTATTTCTCAGAGCACTGGTAGCCTGCAGTTTCTGTTAAATCGTATTGGGATGGTTACTGAAACCTGTAAAGCTGCAGCAAACAGTAATGTTTTAAGCCCTAATTTAAATGAGCTGACAGTTTTACCAGACCCCAGGTCTTCAGCAATCTTGTTCCACAGCCAGGGAGCATAGAAACTGAATGCTGCATCACCCTGCTTGGTCCTGATTCTGGGAACACTGGAAACCTTTCCTAGATGACCTCAGGTGTCTGGATGCTTCATAATGTTCAAGTAAATCAGAAATGTATTTCAGCCTGAGACCATTTAGTGCCTTGTACACAGGTAATAATATTTTGACATCAATCCTGTGATGCGCAGGAAGCCAGTGCAGTGATTTAAGGACTGTTGTGAAATGCTCTACTCTCGTGGTGTTAGTGATGACTCTGGCGGCAGTATTCTGGATGAGCTGCAGCTGTCTGATCGATTTTTTGCCAAGACCTGTGAAGACACCATTACAATAGTCTAGCCTGCTAAACATAAATGCATGAACAAGCTTTTGTTTCGTGTTTAGACTGAAATCCTTTATTTCTTGCTTTAAGGTAGTAGTTAGGCTGATTTTGTAATTACCTTTATGCGGCTGTTAAAATTAAAGTCCAAGCCCAGAACTAGACCAATATTTCTTGTTGATATGTAAGTTTATGCATCATGGATTCAAGGTGAGCAATGACTTTAACTCTTTCTTCTTCAGACCAAAAACAATTATTTCAGGAAATTCTGGCACACCCATTCCTTGATTTGTTCAAGGCACATATTCAGTGAACTGACATGGTGATATTGTAATGTAGAGTTGTGTGTCATCTGCATAATTATGGATAGGATTTCACGGTGGACTGAAACACTTTATCAGAACACCCTAACTTTATGAAATACATGGGTAGCCAAATACTGAAATAATAAGGATGTGCTGTCATAAATATGTGAGCAATACTGACACATTATATACTGATCTGAAACTTTCAAAACTTTCAAAACACCAGTATTAAATCCACGTGATTAACTGATAGTGAAGTATAATAAATGTATTTAATAAAATATTTTAAATGCATTAATGCTGAAAAATGCACAAATTAGATAAATTGTGCCTAAGACTCTAACTCCAATGCAAGATTGGATGAACAAATCTAATGAATTTCCATTCAAAAACTTAACATCCAATAACGGTCAATGAACCTTTCTTGCTTGAGAATTCATCCTTTTCCATGCCCAAATATCCCCTGTTGTAACTAGTCAGACCTATAAGAACAGTGGAATTGCACCGTATGTTATACATTTCACATAATAATTTGTATTGCACCATACAGTCACACACACATACGCACACACCTACACAGAATGTCAGTGTCTAGTCAACACTGATGACAATTTCTCAATAACTTTTATTGCAAGTACAAAAAATAAAAAAGGCAATAATCAACACTTGGCTGCATGTAGGAATTTGTACGATTCAGTTAAGTTCTGGGAATACGCAAAGGTTTCCGGTGGGACAGAACTATGGCTGTTTGTCTGACCCACCAGAATCACTTGTCAAGCTTCCTATGACCTTTTCGTCTGAACAGCATAAAATATGTAATTGGATTAGAGCACCATTACCCGGCTATGCCTGTACTCCATTACAAACATGGCTCTCTGTCTCTCTCTGCCCCCCTCTGTCCTCCAAAATGCTCCCCAAACCCTAATATTTAATAGGGATTGAATTGGTGTCCCATTTCTGTTTAATGGCACACATATTTCAGCTGGAAATGGAATTTGACCACCTTTAAACTGAACATGTCCTGACCCCGCACCCAACGATGCTCTTTCCACAAACATAACATGTTTGCAGATACTTTTAAGAAAGCTTTTCATTGGTGTGCTGATTGAAACTGAAATTACAAGTTCAAGCTTGGTTACCAGAAAGAGTCTATTCTTACACATTTTTGAAAATGGATACTATTATGTACATGTACAGAGTGGTCAGTGCAGCTGAGTGTGAATTAATGAGTACTTGGATGAGCTATTTATGTTTCCTACAAAGCTGTTCTCACTGGACATTAACACTGATTTGGGACATTATGCCATGTTCTACGTGTGTGTTACTGACCGACAAGCATCTCTGTTTGTGTATATGTTACTGACTGGCACACATCTTTGTATGTGTGTGTGTCTCTGTGTACAGGTTTTGCTAACCTAACATGACTAGTGAGGTCATTTTTTCGGTCCCCACTACTTCAGACTTCAGAATTTTATAAAAATCTGTGAATTAAATAAAAAAAGTATAAATGACAAAAGTCTTACTTATGGTTACACTTAGGGCTGGGTAGGGGTTAAGGGTGTTGTGATTGGGATTAGGGTTTGTGTGTGTGTGTGTGTGTGTGTGTGTATGTGTGTGTGTGTTACTGACCAGCACAGCTGCTCTCAATGTGTATGTGAGCGTGTGTATGTGTGTTACTGATTAGCACATGTCAGTGTGGCTCCTGCCTTTACCAGGTCATTATTATTATTATTATTATTATTCTACTTAGTATTAACTTATTATTATTATTTATTAGTAATTATTATTCTTATTAATTATTATTACTATTATGTGATATTTTGGTGATGTCGCTGTGTTTTCGCTACCAGATCTTACTACTAATGTTGTATAGGACAGAGATGGGCATTTTAATGCACAGGTTTACCCAGGCTGAAGTCCTGGGGCCCCCATGTAATTAATAACATTCTATACCTAGTGTTGCCACCTGTCCTGTATCTTAGTGGATTGTCTGGTATATGTATTATTCTCAGGTGTCAAACTCCAGTCCTGGTGGGTCGGTACCCTGTGTAGTTTAGTTTTTTTCCTGTTCCACCACAAATGATTGAGCTGAAGGGCTGTGCGGTAAATAACAGCAAGGAGCTGCACGGAGTTGAATCAGGTGTGTTAAATGAGGGTAAACCCAAAAATGTGCAGGGCTCAGCAGAGTTTGACACCTCTGCTTTAAGGACTTATATAAGTCGCTTTGGCTAAGGGCGTCTGCAAAATGCTGTAAATGTAAATCTAATCTTCCTGTTAGTGTAGTGCAAGCTAAAACCTTGGGTTCCTTTAAAGCAGAGCTAGACTGGATTTTAACATCTCTGAGCTACTAAACACTCTCATCCATGTCTTTATAGACCTTGCTTTGTGCACTGGTGTGCAGTCATGTTGGTACAGGAAGGGGCCATCCTCAAACTGTTCCCACAAAGTTGGGAGCATAAAATTGTCCAAAATGGCTTTGTATACTAAAGCATTAAGAGTTCTTTTCACTGAAACTAGGAGGCCAAGCCCAACCCCTGAAAAACAACCCCACACCATAATCCCCCCTCCACCAAACTTTACACTTGGCACAATGCAGTAAAACGTGTTCTGTTCTCCTGGCAACTGCTAAACCCAGATTCGTCCATTGGATTGCCACCCAGAGAAGCGTGATTCGTCACTCCAGAGGACATGTCTCCACTGCTCTAGAGTGCAGTGGTGGTGTGCTTTATACCACTGCATCCGACACTTTGCATTGCACTTAGTGACGTAAGGCTTGGATGCAGCTTCTCAGCCATGGAAACCCATTCCATGAAGCTCTCTATGCACTGTTCTTGAGCTAATCTGAAGGCCACATGACGTTTGGAGGTCTGTAGCTATTGACTTTGCAGAAAGTCAGCAACTTCTGCACACTGTGCACCTCAGCATGTGCTGCCCTCGCTCTGTGATTTTACGTGGCCTACCACTTCGTGGCTGAGTTGCTATTGTTCCCAATTCCTTATACTTTGTTATAATACTACTAACAGGTGACCGTGGAATATTTAGTAGTGAGGAAATTTCATGACTGGACTTATTGTGCAGGTGGTGTCCTATCACGGTACCATTCTTGAATTCACTGAGCTCCTGGGAGTGATCCATTCTTTCACAAATGTTTGTAGAAGCAGTCTGTATGCCTAGATGCTTGATTTTATACACCTATGGCCATGGAATTGATTGGAACACCTGAATTCAATAATTTGGAGGGGTGTCCCAATACTATTGCCAATATAGTGTATGTATAAAAAATATTATTTTTGGATTTGTCCCCTGCTTATGACCATGTTACTGGTTGTTAATGTCTGGCTTGCAAAGATACACTTCATTAATCCTTAGTTAGCTTGTTAATAGTGGTGAAAATAAATGTTAATATTTGTAGCCTCCTTTTTTGGTGGCTGTGCTGGAGCAACTGATCACGCTGGCCTCTCTGTGACCTCATCCCCCTGACATCTGACTTAGACCTCTAACCTGGCCAATGTCATCCTCACTCAACAGCCTTTACTTACGTATTACCCTTTAATGTTTTAGGGTTTTTTTCCAGTGTCCCCACTTATTTATCAGAAACCAACAGGACCAGTGCAATAAATCTGGTGCAGTAGCTGGCACTCTGTTTTTAGTTTTGTATTTAATTTAGTCGTTTGATGCATTTCATTTGGAGGCCTCCCGTCTGCTCGCTTACGGATGCCTTATAAATCTTCTCTTATTCCCCTTTTGCTGCGATGGAATTTCCTTTAACATAATTGAAAATGCAGCCCCTTATTTCCTAAAGTGTTTCCACTTGAAATGACTCGATCTGGCCGTTGTCCTCACACTGTGTGCATTCAGCGTCACTCGCAGGTTGCTTTTTGGCCGGCATTAATGGTGAACGGGGAACCAGCTCTGCAATCCGGTGTGCTGTCAGGTCGAGGCCCTCCACACATGACATGCATTGGCTGGAATACGGAGCAGCGCTGAGGCCATTTACTTGCTTAATTAAATGCTGATGGCAATATAGACTCTAGACTTGTCTGCTTTCTTAATGCTTCCACGTGACATGCCAGCATATAAATCACACCTTGTCCACAAACAGTTTCCACAGCACCTCACATAGTGTCCACACTGTGGAGCTCCCCATTTAAATGTCATGTCCCTGCTACTCTAATGCAGCAGCCTTAATGTCCACCTGCTCCCCTCTGCTGACACTCACATAATCCCTGTGTGTGGACATTACCCAACCTGTGTGCTCCACTAACTATTTATACGTTAATGTCTTAACAATGTGTCTATCTTTCATAATATGCTGGTTCTCTTTTGTGAGGATTGTTGCTTAAATAATCAGGGCCTGTAAATAGAAATTTTATCCCCCTCACAAAACACCTCAGTCCTTTTTATTTCCTTTTTAATTATCGGTCCTCCTGAACCTGAACAGGGAGGTTTTAATTACACTGCTGCAGTTTCCTCTTTTTCTCTGTGTCACCTGTCCTTATACACTCACCTAAAGGATTATTAGGAACACCTGTTCAATTTCACATTAATGCAATTATCTAATCAACCAATCACATGGCAGTTGCTTCAATGC
>JAODKN010000063.1:16064957-16080713 GCA_026774425.1 Petrocephalus zakoni
CCCCCCCCCCCCCCCCCCCCCCCCCCCCCCCCCCCCCCCCCCCCCCCCCCCCCCCCCCCCCCCCCCCCCGCCGGAAACGGATCACTGACTTGAGGAATTTTCCTTGGAATGTATCACTCTGGCTTCGAAAGTTCTAGTGCCTGTCAGATAGCTAAAGGAAATATCTGTGTATCTGTGTAAATTAGGCTGAAATGTGCTCTTTATGTCAAACATTCTTGGAGGGACCCGTTTTTCCTGAGAATTGGCATTTTTTATAGGAAAGAATAAGCAGTCTTTGTTTTACCTGCATGAGAAAAGACATTGAAGTTAATCCAGCAAAGTGAAAACTGTATCCTATCAATGCGAGAAAATTTTTTTTTTGCTAATGACATGATTGTACCATCAAGCAGTTTGCAGGCAGTTTGTTTTGCTCGCAGTTTCGAATGTCGAATCGTGAGCAGACGGCACAGTGCTTGCATTTCAACACCAAAGCCAGGGTTTCCTTTGAGAGCCTTACTGTCTGCACTCTGCAGCGTGATTCCGCAGTGCAGGAAAAATGATGTGTTCTTGTTTTTAGGCATGTCATACCCCAACTGGCCGGAGAAGAGCCCAGTTCTGCTCACCAGGCTTGATGGCACTAACCCGGTCTTTACAAGATATGCCAATGATAGCGTTTATGCAAACTGGATGGTCTCGCCTTCAGCGGCGAAATTTATGGACAAGTTTGACAGTTAAACCAAACCAAATTTAACAAGTCTCCAATGTGTAGATGTATATATTTCTATATACAAATGTATATATGCTGTGTGGTGTTAAAGATGGTTCCCTTTTATTTCTGAACCACGGGTACTCAGAGGGAGAGCTTCACCTGCTGCCAGGAAGGTTTGGCTTCGAGCAGCTCCTCACTGTCTTGGTCGATACCTCAATGTCTTCTCATACTTCTGCATGACGCCGTGTGTCAATGCTACTGTGTTTCAGCCACCTGTGTGCTTTTCAAAAGCCTGCAGCGGTCAGCGTTTGGCTCAGAAGCGCATGGCTACTATCAGGAATCAAAGGGAGCGCCTTTACCACCAAGTGCAAATTTGTTTGCAAATGAACTGCAAATTCAGCTTTTCTTTTGATCATGTTTCAAAAATAATATTTGGGGAAGAATCTGACAGACAGCTGTAAGTTGGAATGTTTTTATTACATGACCAATGTCAGACGTCTAACGTCTAACAAATCAAGTCCGTGTAATAACTCATTATGTTATTATAATATGGGTTACAGTCAATAAAGAATGAAAACACACAAGGCCCTTGGTATGTGCCATAAACAAATATGACCTACATCAGTGTATTCCTCCTTCATATGCGTCTTGAACAAACATCACCTATATCAGTGTACTCCTCCTTGATATGTGACTTGAACAAACAACACCTATGTTACTCCTTCTTGATATATGCCTTGAACAGACATGAATGAATGAATGCTATATTTGTATAACGCTTTTCACGACACCCAAAGCACTTTACAGAAGCAGTGGAGAGCCACTTCAAGCACCACCACTGTGTGGCATCCACCTGGATTGCGGTTCAACCGTATCGGCCTGGCCGATTATTGGAGGCCGATATTAGGCATTTTGCAGATTGTCCGTGTTGGCGTTTTACTTTAAAGCTCGCCGATATTAAGTAATTACAAGAAGGTGCGCTACTGTGGCTCCACTGCCGTGTCTTCCTCTGTGCTCTTTGCTATCATCCCGCGGCTTCATTTAATGTCCCGTCCACAACAAGCTCTGATTGGCTATGTCACCCGAGTAATAGCCAGTGAACGCAGAAGCCTTGCTGTCACTCACCAACACAAAAGCGCAGCGTGAAGCTCCAAGTGTGGCGTTTGAGCTGAGAGGGGCCTGTTGCTGAGATTGGAAGGTAAAGCAGCAGATGTTAAAGCATTACAGTCCTACACACTGAAGCTAAAACACCGCAGAGTTCCTGTGAACTATTTCCATAATGAAAATCTGCCCGCTTTCCCAGCTACACTGGTGAAAATGCCCGAATAATGACCCTTGTTGTGGTGATGACATGAGCCCACGGAAGCGTCATGCATTCACTAAAGAGAAAAACACTTCAGATACAACATCCAAGTGTGTTTTTATCTTGGTAATTCAGAAAAACAGACCGGATATTATTTTTCTTTAGTGAATACGATAGGCTGCCCTATGAGCCAGCAATGTTACCTGTAATGACAGAGTGTTAATAGCGTTATGCGGTGACAGCTAATGTTGGAATAGGAGCATATTTGAGCTTCCACGCTTACTTTATCTTACTTTACATTACAGTACTTACATTGCTAATCCCAATGAGATTGCCACGTCACGTGTAACGTTAGCTAACAATAATGTGGAGTCTCTTACTGCTAATCTAAATGCGTTACCAAACTCTGTTACGTTATTAAGAAAAAGGTATTAATGGTATTAAAGCATCTATTAATTTGATTGGTCCAGCTCAGGCAAATACATTTTATTTGATGCTTTATTTTTAATGTCTTATTCTTGCCGCAAATGCCTTACGAATACTTGTAAAGAATAATCTGTAAAAAGTATATACATATTTTTTGTTTTATATTATATAATGAATAATTTGCCATTTAATTTAAAAAGTATCATTCACTTTAAATAGAGCAACCTTACTCTAATAGCGGACTTTATATCACTAAATTCTCATTGTAGAATATGGATGCAAAGAAGGCACATAAAAGCAAATGCATATCGGTTCCAAATATTGGTTATTGACCCCATTAACTAGTAATAATCAGTATCGATATCGGCCACGAAAAACCAATATCGGTCGACCTCTAACCTGGATGATACAACTGAAGCCATTCTGTGCCAGTATGCTCACCACACAATGACGAAGGTGGTGAAGGGGCAGGAGAGAATTCACCAATTAGCCATAGGGGATGATTAGGAGTCCAGATTTGTTTGGACCACAGGGGGCAATTTTAGCCTGGACACTGGCATACCACCCAAACTCTTTTTGAAAGATGCCCAAGGATCTTTTATGACCTCAGAGTCAGGACCTCAGTTTTACATCTCATCCGAAAGATGGCACCATTTTTCGAGCACAGGATGGGCTAACCTATTAGAAACACCAGTACCTCTCCATTAAACATTATCTGTATCAGTGTGCTCCTCCTTGGTGTGTGCCTTGAACAAGCATCACCTCTGTTAGTGTACTCCTCCTTGGTGTGTGCCTTGACTAGATGTCTATGTGCTCAGTGTGCGTCTTAAGGCTAAAACTTCAGGCTCTGCCCTTCCTACTCCTGCAGCACATTCTGGGGGAATCTTGGCCAGCCGTGACTCACCAAATGCCATGAAATAAGCAAGAAGGTGCAGAGCAGGGGGTTGAAAATGAAAAAAGGCTAAAACCAAGTGTGTTCGGGGTGACAGGTTTCACATGGGCAAGGTGTGCTTTCTCACATCCTTCTACATACATGCATTTCTACCCATAGGAGCCATACGTGAAAGGTGATTAATTGTCAACACACCACAACAAAATGTGTCCTCTGTATTTAACCCATGTGACATTATGACACAGCAGGGGGCAGCTAATTCAGTGCCCAGGGAGGTGTGCCTTGCTCAGTGTATCTCAGTGGTACTTATGGGCCAAGGACTTTACCCAGCACCTTTTGATTATGCAGTAACTTTCCTAACCATTACACCACCACTACCCGATAAGACCCATACCAGATGCTTATGATATAATCTATGAATGTATCACCATTACTTAGAATGGATATAATTACATTATTGGTCACTGGTACCACTGTTTTTCTTACTTAATTAATTTCGTTTGGCGTAAGTTACTAAGCTTTGAAGTCGCATTCCCCTAACCCCATTTTCCCATAGCATGTGTATTTTAGCATGCGGTTTTAGCGGCGAGGTTTTTCAGGAACGCATTAGTCGCGGTGAAGCAGGACTGACTGTACAAGGCGATACTACACGCCTTACCTGCTCAAGCCAGACGAACACCGAACAAATTCAGTGTCACTAAGCAGCACAACGACAGTGTGAGGACCCTGTCTGCTGAAGATAAGCACAAAAATGAAAACAAACGTCCTGTAACCACAAATGTATCCCTCTTGATACTCCTGCAGCGTACCTAAGGCTCTACCGGCTCTACCACAGGGTGGCGAATAAATAAATACGTTCCAAAGACACATGCATTTCAATTACTTCGTTCGTTAACTTTCAAAAAAATATAGAACAAAGCAAATGAGAGATTGAAGTCACATTGTTATTATGCGGGCTGAGCGAGTAGAACACATATAGAAATGTGGACGGAGTCGGTAAAAAAAAAAGTGGCACCTCTTTTTTATTTGCAGAGCCGCAATGCATTCTGGGAAGTAATATTCTTTCTATGATAGACGTGTCTAGTACCTGTAAGGTCCCATCTGTTGGACCTGAGGCGATATAAAGTGACGTTCGGGACAAGCGAAGAGCCGCAGTGATTCAGCTCGCCGTCCAGCACGGAGAAATACGACTTCCTCCTCTTTTACGGGCCCGGAGATCGCAGGGAGCGCTCGACGAGGGTCGGCGAGTAACCGGAAGTGACGCCTGCCCACCTGGGCCGCGTATTGTGCAGTGCCCAGCCGCGGCTCCGGCTCCGGCTCTCCGCCCCAGGTCCGGTTACCGGCGCTGAGCCCGGGCCGAAAGACGAGTCGCCGCCATCCCCCGGGTAAGAGCCTACAAACAAACGCACTCTAATCGTTCATTTTATGCGCCTTCTGGCGCGGTTAGTCAGGGCGCATGGCGGGAGCGCCGGGTAGCGGGCGGCTCGGGTCGGGGCGAAGGTACGAAGCTGGACTGGCCGCGGCGGAGGCGGGGAGCCCGACGGCGGCCCTGAGGGAGCCCGGGAGCCGGCGCTGCCCGCCGCTTGTACGCAGAGGTGTGCGAGCTCGGCTTCGCCGCACCGGAGCCGGAGCGGCTTTAAGCCCGGGCGAGCTGCCGGCAAGCAGGGGGCTGTGTGCGTCCTGAGGCGGGGGCGTGCGTGTCCGCTGCCAGGCCTCCTCTGTTTCAGGGGACGCGGAGGACAGCCTTCCAGCTGGCTTTGTTATCTAAAGGTTTGCATGCTGGACCTAACGGACGTGGGACTGTGCATTACGGGCGGGAGCCGTTAGTCCTTCTGTTAGGTTCGCTGGCTTAGAAACGCGATCATTTCCGTGAGCGTCTGGGTAAGACGTTCCATAAGGCGACGATACGCAGGGAGACTCTTTGAGAAATGTTGCTGGGATCTGCCAACCGGGTGAGCCGAAGGACAGTGTGTCTTCGTCTGGGTGATCACGGGGAAGTCGCCTACAGCCGAACAAAGTTTTTCAGATAGAAATTTGTTGCCTAGTGTCAATGGGAAAGTGCCCGAGCAACATTGCCTGGAAACATTGCTCAGAAATCTGCCCCGCATATCATCACCCTTAGAGTCGCTAAGGAGGTGGACCTGAGCTCCCTCCGCTGCCAGTCTGGGGATTGAAATGACCAGCTAGGTGGATAGGTAGTAATATACTGGGATCCATCCATCTGTGATGCATGTAACTTTATATCAAACATTCAGGAACTGGACTCTGGTGCTTTAAACAGCACTGCATTTATCTCTGTCCTGACATCCTCTTTTAACTACAGCCTTTGTCTCTGGCATTCAGCTGCTGCTTTAGGCTGTATGCATGTATCTGTGGTTCTGTCGAGTACAATCTGAACACCCCCATCCTCCTATGCTGGCGACATCCAGCCCCAGTTTCTGGAGTAGCTGCCTGCTGCAACCCATCTCGCTGTTCTTGTGGATCTCTTATGCCATTCTCAGCCCAGATGTTTCCATTGTTTGTTGAAGTCTCGAATTTTCTCCTGGAGGTTTGAGAAGTCCAGTCCAGTGTCTGAAAGCTGAGGCTCTTCAAGATCTCTGTGGGGCTCATTCTCATTTGGCCTGAGCATTTTGCTCTTATTAAAGGGAGCAGGTTTGTGTCCTGAGTTCCTGTGGTGTTTGTGAGCTTTCAGACACTGCAGATCAGCCCCACACCTGGTTCAGTATGAGATGTGAAAACGGGTGATCTCTTAGAAACGTCCCTTTTTATGCAAATACACCTTTAGGCACTGAAAGAGCATGCAGTTAGTCTCATGCCAGTTTCACATTTCTGAGCTCCTGAATAAAGATGTTTGGTAATGGCCTGAATGCGTTCTCATTTCAGGAATCCTGTTCAGAATGAGCATTCCCTGGACCATCTCTGCATTCTCCATCCAGTGTTGATGCTGCTTTCCACGCCTTACGAGGATGGATACCTCCATCCCCTGAGAGCTGTCCGTGATGCCCAGGCGGGGACCGGTCCTGCAGGCCCGGGCCCGCTGGCTGCTGCTGGGCCTCCTGCTAGTGCTGCTTCTCACGCTCTTCCTCTACCTG
This sequence comes from Petrocephalus zakoni, assembly GCA_026774425.1. NCBI lineage: Eukaryota > Metazoa > Chordata > Actinopteri > Osteoglossiformes > Mormyridae > Petrocephalus > Petrocephalus zakoni. Next base: position 16,071,359 of record JAODKN010000063.1, read on the forward strand.
CTGGAATGCAGTCCTGCCGGTGATGCTGGTGCTGCCCTGCCAGGTTTTGCGGGTGACACATACAGCCGCGAGCACTTCCAGACGCTGCTGCAGGAGCAGGAGGAGCGACACCTCAGCCGCGTGTCTAACCTGAAGCGGCAGATCGCCCAGCTGAAACAGGAGCTTCAGGAGATGGGTGACAAGCTGAAGGCCCTGCAGGAGAAGAAGGATCCTGGAGGCCGGGCCCATGTGGAGACCCGGGACCAGGAGCCCAGCGACCTGCTGGAATTTCTTCATGGGCAGATTGAGAAGGCGGAGGTGAGCGCCGGAGCCCGCCTCCCCAGTGAGTATGCCTTGGTAGCCTTTGAGAGCTTCACCTCCACCAAAGTCTACCAGCTGGAGATGGGTCTGACCCGACACCCTGAGGAGAAACCCGTCCGTAAGGATCGCAGGGACGAGCTGGCAGAGGTCATAGAAGCAGGCTTGGATGTCATCAACAACCCGGAGGAAGATGACAGTCCGGAGGATGAAGATGTGCCCATACAAAGGCAAATGTACACAGAGAGTGATTTTGTGGAAGGTACAACATCTCATCCTGTTAGTGGAAACTTCCAGGTTTTTATGAAATCTTACCACCTCGTGCAAATTGTATGGGGGCCCGAGAAACAAGGGTATGAAGTTGGGTTAGTTTTATATCAGATCATTAATGGCATTAAAAGCATTTGAGTGACCCATGAGATTCACCAATGCTATGAGAGGTAACACGTAGTGAAGAGCTTGATGTGTCGCCAAGACTGGCTGAGCGGTTGGTGCTGGTCTCCCTACAGGTTCTCATATTTTGTGTTTGCTTGGAAACTGAAGATGTCACACCTTTTATCTCACATTTTGGTCAGAAGTCATCAGTGATTCCTGTTTGAGTTGTTTTTTGAGCATCAGGCTTTAAGTGTCATTGACACATGTATTCTTTTATTATTTATGTGGAACAGCAGTGAGTCATTTTACTGTAGGGGTGAAATAATTTGAAAAACGTGTGTTTTGGAGGCACATTTGCTCCTAGAGTAAGCGTGTCTGGGGTGTGGAAGATGAGGTAGTGTCTGGTCTTTTGGTTCCCTGAGTCTCAGACTGAATGAATGCCTTGTTTGATGATGGGCATCACTGACTGTGCTAGCAGGCCTCAATGTGGCTTCCTGTGAGGTACAGCTCACACATTCCTTGGGGAAAGAAATTGTATTTTGTTTATGTAAAAAAAGCCTTGTTTAATTCTGTTCCTCTCTTCTGTACCTCTCCTGTCTCTTACTTATTCTCTCTTCTCTCTCCTGTTTTGTGTCAAAGATGTGTAATATTATCACGTCTAGGTGACGTTTAGTATTTAACTGGCTGGTGGCTCTGGTGAAATTCCACTGGAGGGTACCAGGATAACATCCCCACAAGTCAGGCCAGTTGCACAGGCACAGAATCCTTACTGTCTCTATTGTTAAAATTAGTATGAGTCGATTATTAGTTTTGCTAGAGTGGAGTAGCTGTTGGCTGAGATGTAACTACTCAGACACAGGGGAAAATGAAAGCCTAACCTCAGATCTACTCTTGGGTCTTTTAGAAGGTCAGAATCACCCATTTTTAATAACCACGTGCTCATTTTCTGTGCTTGTGTGCAGTGTGGGTTTTTCCATAACTCCCCTGTAATTCCTGATAGACATTTTTTGTAGGTTTTCTCACAGTACTAATTCTTTTGGAGCATGTTGTATGTTAGCTTTCTTTTTTTTTTATTGTTTCCTGAAACCTGGGTCCGTTTGCAGGTCTGTACAGGACAGAGAGAGACAAAGGGTCTCTTTATGAGCTCTTCTACAGCAAGGAGGGCGCCAGCAGCTTCCGCCACGTGACCTTATTCCGGCCGTTCGGGCCGCTGATGAAGGTGCGCAGCATGGCTGTGGAGCTCACCAATGCTGCCATCAACATCATTGTACCCCTCTCAGGCCGCACAGAGGCCTTCTCGCAGTTTCTGCACAACTTCAGGTAAGGTAATTGTTTGAATTTGTGAAATCCTATGTGTACCAATCTACTGTAATTTGTAACTTTGTAAAGTATTTGTGCAATGGATACTAACAGAACCAATTTTACCTATTCTTTGTTTGTAGTATTTAGTATATTTAGTATATAAAAAAACACTTTTGCTGGTGGTGTCAGAGGGTGAGGGACTGTTGCCTCATACCTCTGGCACCTGGGTTCAAATCTTCACCAGGGTTCCATGTGTTTGGAGTTCACATGTTCTTCCCATGTCATAGTGAGATTTTGTCTTAGTACTCAAATTTCCCCCTACAGTCCAAAACATGTTGAGGATAATTAGTTACCAAATTGCCTGTAGGTCTGCCTGTGTTGAGTGACTGGTGTATGAGTGTAGACTTAGGTGCTATATGGCGATATTATCATGGCAATGTTGGCAGTCTTAACTAATGATAAGTCAAACACGTGTTACACTTGCACTGAAGAAAGCAGACGGTTGACCTGTGACCTCATGTATAACGACATTTGACACTAAAACATGGCATACGGACAAAACAGGAAATGTGTGTACACCAAAAAAAACATCCAGATGCATAAAACTGTGCTTAAGTAAAGTTCTATGCTCTTTCCCTTCTTGCATTCCAATCAGTGCAAAATGTTACGCAAGTACATGAAGGCGCTTTCAGGCTGAATGCGGCAGGCGCTGTACGCGCCACGAGGTTTGTGCAACACTCTGATCCACAGTGCTTTGTGCTCAGTGCTGCGCTACCGCTGCGTTTGCGCTTGGCTCAGTGTAGCGCAAAACGCTCCTTGCGCCACGCATGCCATAGAAAACAATGGGCTTCGGAGCGCGGAGCAGCACATGCCGCATTCGATCTGAAAGCACCTTGAGCCCACCGCCACGCCCCGACTCCCATAATTCTACATATTTTAATATGCAAATCAATAGAGATCCCCTTTTATTGGGGTTTTGTTAAACAATGGCCAAGGCACATGGGAAGAAGAGAAATCAGGTCTTGCTTAGTGAAGCGAGATTAGAAAAAAATAGTTTGGTGGTTTAAGTAGTGGCATCAGAAACAAAAGAAAACAACTGATGGGGTGGCACAGCGTGGGGGAGGCACTTAATGTAATTCCGGAAAGTCGCACAGTGGTCAAAATAAAAAATGAATGGTCGGATATTAGTTGACGTAAAAAAGCGAGGCGCAGCTTGACCGTAAGAGCCTCAACATCACTGGAGGAAGTAACAGAATTGTGAGGCTCACACCCTTTGAGCAGCGAGTTGCTGCATTTATTGCTAGCGGGTGAGGGGCACTCCGATATCAGTGCGGGTGAGATTTTTTTCGTACCATATTTGTTTGAAGTAGTTAAACGTTTCAGATGAACCCACAAACAGCAGATGTGATATTAATTTTGTTTGTTTCAGACAATAGTACAGGCAAGCCATGATTGTTATGCAGGTGGAGACAGAGTTCGTAAAGGAACCGGTAAAGCAGAAGAGCAGCCATGGTAGTTGGAATATTTTGGCCTTTCTCTGCACCATTTTATTGTCACAAATTAATTACAATCAGGTGTCATGCATTTATAAATGATGTACAATTAATTTCGGTGTATTTGATACAGACCGCGTCATGAATCCAAGCATGAAACGGTGAAACTGCAGTAGCACTCGTTTGGCACTGGATGCCGCCAGTTTAAATCGAGCAGAAACTTGCACACGCATTGTCTGGGATTGCCATGAAAATGTGCGTAGCAGGACACCAAGTTTAGTTTTTATACATCTTGACGTGAGCGTGGAAACGGGCGTACACAACATTTTTGTGCGCACACATTGTTTATACATGAGGCCCCCTGGTCATGAAGGAAAAATACTAGATGGTTTTCTTGCTTGTTCTCAACCCTTGCTGCTTATAGGTAAAGCCATGTTCATACATGAACTCCGGATATTTTCCTGAGAATTATTCAAGCCCAGACATTTTCTGGAATCGCCCTTCCACACATGTAGCACACAACTGAAGATTTTCCACGTCAGGTGTTCACAACAACTAGAAATATTCCAGTTGGTACACAGGGTGGTGCTTGCTTAAAGCATGCAGGAGGCAGGACATGACACCTAATGTATCCTTTGGCAATGACGACTGTTTTTGCTTTAATATCAATTCTACATTTATTTGGACATACCTGCAATATCAGCGAAATATGGGAAGCCTGATATAGGCATGAAGCGGCTACATATGCTTCCTTTTTTGCACCAGTGGCATGATGGAAACGTCATTAACATGCCCACTCACTTGCACTGAATGCTCTGGTAAATTTCCTGCTCCGTTCGCATTGATCCTGGGGATCAATCGGAAATTATCCAGACTTTGTATAGGGGATCTAGCAGGGTAAAGTCTGTTAAACTGTTTTGGGCATTTCCGTTCACATATACAGTCCATCTGGGTAATGTCTAGAAAAGTACGAGGTGGCAGTGCATGTCTGAAAGGGGCTTAAGAGTGGCATCAGCTAAATGCTCTCTTGTGGACAAATTCAAGTTTTTGTTAATGAGTGATGCTATTAAAAGTAACATAGACAATATTATAGTTTAAATTGCAATATTATTAAAAGACATTTTGCAGAGTTCCAGACCCCCCACAACCCTGAGGGGGACAAGCTGTCAGACAATGGATGGATAGCACTTTTGCTATAATGAGTCAATTTCTTTTATATGTACGGTGTTTTACAAACCTTAATTGCGTTTTTTTTTTATTATTGTTTTATTACTATTTTTATTCTTTAAACAGTGTAAGGATTGAATAGTTGTTTGAGTGGCATGTTCAGTCACCATTTTTTGGATTCCATTTTGGTTTATAAACAAAAAATTGTGATCTATATTGTGGATTGTTATTCTTCCCAAAAATATTGTGATTACATGTTGGCCATATCAATCACCGCTACGTTGTTCTTTATCTCAGCCACTGTTTTGTTGTAAGTTGCTTTGGCATGTGGGCAAAATCCCTTTTCTAATAAAAGGGTTCAGTGTGTGTTCAGTGCTGTGGTCCGCCATGCGTCCCCGTGGCTTTGCAATCCTGCTCACTTTGCTGTGGTCTGCCATGCCTGTTGATGATGTCCCTCTCCTTCCAGGGAGGTCTGCATACAGCGTGACAAGAGGGTGCATCTCACTGTCGTCTACTTTGGACAGGAGGGTCTTCAGGAGGTGAGATCCTCCTTGGACAAAGTGTCCAGGTTCGTGCTCAAAATGTTGCTACTTCCTTTGCCTAGAAGCTACAAAACATTAAAACCAAGATAACAACCTTTTTACTACCTGAAATGAGAACACATTTAGAACATCACCAACGTCCATATCCAGGACCTCAGGAATGAAAGCAGCATGAGACTTACTGCATGCCCTTTAAGGCTCTTAAGCACAGTATGTGGAGTGCTGTGGAATACTGGTTCTCAGTTATAAGTAGGTAAATAAATAATATTGATTGCTATAGCTTGTGTTTGTCCCTGAATCTGTCTGGAGGCTGTTTGTCTTGCCTTCGAGTGATGGAGCTTTCCATCTTTACGTCATAGGCTGGAGAACTTCTCCAACTACACCCTGATCCCTGTGGATGAGGAATTTTCACGGGGGCGGGGTTTGAATATAGGGGCCCACGCATGGAGGAAGGGTGACGTGCTGATGTTCTTCTGTGATGTTGATATCTACTTCAGCCCAGAGTTCCTCAACACGTGTCGGCTTAATACGTCTCCAGGTACTGATTCAGCTACCACCGCTGAGTCGTCTAAAAACATACCAGGATAAACTAGTCCTTTAGTTAGGTAAATGATCTGCTTTGCATGTATAGGTATTATTTGTATATCATTTTTTTTCTTCATTTTTTAAGAAGTACACCATGGTGGTTCAAACCTCAGTCTCCCTAAACACCACCTCCAGTTCCCCCAAGGCCACAGTGGGTCTGCCCCTAGGAGTTTCTTCTCACACTCGAAAAACATGCATTTAGGCTAATTCATGTCTCGTGTGTATGTGTTTGTGTGATCCTGTACTGGAAATGCTTAGAAGAAGGACGTTTTGAGATGCACCATGATGTTTCATTTTGTGTTAAGCAGTTAGCATTCCTCTTTTTCCAGGCAGAAGAGTTTTTTATCCAGTGGTCTTCAGCCTGTACAATCCTGCCATCGTTTATGGGAACCTGGAGCTGTCTCCCAGTATTGAACATCAGCTTGTGAGTACATCCACAAGGATTATAAATTGCCTGATTGTGCTAATAAGTATTGCACCACTTGGCCAATTGTTCATTAGCGTTCGGGTAATTCTAGCATTTTCTGGACTTTTCAGGTTCATAAAAAAGATACGGGTTTCTGGAGAGACTTTGGATTTGGGATGACCTGCCAGTATCGTTCAGACTTTCTCAGTATCGGTATGTGTGGTGACATATGAGGCTTTTATACCAACTGTGAGTTTTCTTGATGGGTCACCCTCCTGTTTATGAATCTTTGATTTTCTCCTTTTCTTCAGGAGGGTTTGACCTTGAAGTGAAAGGCTGGGGCGTAGAGGACGTCCACCTGTACAGGAAGTACCTGCGGAGCGAGTTCATTGTCGTGCGGACGCCCGTTTCGGGCCTCTTCCACCTGTGGCACGAGAAGCGTTGTGCAGATGAGCTAACCCCAGAACAGTACCGCATGTGCATCCAGTCCAAGGCCATGAACGAGGCTTCACACTCTCATTTAGGCATGCTGGTGTTCCGGGATGAGATTGAACAGCACCTTCGCAAGCAGGCCTACAAGATCCAAAGCAAGCCTGATGAGTAGGCAGGGCCTGATCACACAGAGCCAGAAGAACTGAAATTCACTGCTGATGCAGGAAAGGCAATGAACAAAGCTGGCTTGTTCTTGAAATGATGCACAATGATGTCTTTGTCTTCCACAAAACAGTCTGAAATTAAGTCTATTTCTAACATTATTATATTGGTATGTCTAATGAAGGAAAGGAAGTTTGAGTAAATTGAACTTTTTTCTGTCCCTTTTACAGGCTAATGTCCTGTTTCCTCTGTGTACCCTAGGAAATAACATTCAGAAACTGTTTCTGCAAAAAAATACGGTTCATAAAGGCAGCTCAACAATTTTAAAGATTTTTCCCACAAGTATTCAGAAGTATGAAGATGTGTGTTATGTGGTAAAAGCATAAGGAATAAACCAGGAGCAGCCAAACTGAGGTACATGCGAACCAAATCGCTCTGATAGCCTCTCCTTAGACCATCCTGCTGCTGGACTCCCCTCTGCTTGGGTGTTATTCTGCAGGAGAGATGGTTGTTATAGGGAACAGTTACAGCCATCTGATATTGTCCTACTGAAATAACACTAAAACACCCCGTGGTCCAGTGGATAAAGGATGCAAAGTGTGCTGTTTTCTGTCATCCAGAAACGTATAGCTATTTACATTTGTGTTGCTTATAAGTCTGTTTTGGTTGAAATTGGGGTGATGTCAACTCTTGGCACAGAAACCTCTCAATGGCCTATAAATGGTTCTGATGCATTTTAATGCTTTGCAGGGGTTTATTTACTTTAACACAGGTACATGCCTGTGATTTGAGAGGGTAACATAGGATTTACTGTAGGCAGCGATCAAACATTTTCTGGAAGCTGTTGAAATCTGATTAGTGTTTGACAACAAATGGGAACTCTGACCAAGCCTTTCCTCCATTGGGTTTTATGCATGTAATTGTTAATTTTCTATCAGCCTGAGTTCACTTCTGTGCTTCTTTACTTCTACTGGATTTTTTTTGTCCTAACTTAATGAGCTTCCTTAAATTCACAGGTTTGCTGCTGCTGTTTGTGTTTTGTTCATGGGGACCTTTTACAGTGTTTTAACTCTGCAGCATTAGTCTGGGTGGAGCTCTGCCTTTGATTTTCTCCCTAACTGTTCTGGATTGTCTCTTATGCTTCAAGAAGTTCAAGAAATCAATTAAACCGTTTTTCTGGAAGCAGCCCACCCTCTTCCTGTGTTACTGGTGCAATAGGACAACCCTTCTCACAAGCTGCTTCCAGGTTTAGGTCTATCTGAAATCTGAAAGTGGTCTACAGCATCCACTACATTTTAAAAGCAAGCTGAAAGGAGGTGAAAATGAGCAATTTCTTTTTAATTAACTTCCACTTGAATTTATAAACATTTTCAGAACTCCAATTGAAGAAAAGCATATAGGGGCTTTCACTGGCTTCAGCAACCAAAAAGGTGTGAAAAGGTTTTGAAATATCAGCTACATGCCAGATGTAATTGTTGTGTATGTTTAAATACACATACATAAGTATATATATTTCATGTGAAATCAATCACAGAGGACAACTTCATGTTAACCCTAAGTCTCCTTTATTCTCCTTTTTGACTAATGGACCACCAATAAATTTGGTTGTGAGACGCACATAAAACTCATCCAAGCTGTTGGCAATGCAAGCATTTGAAACACTGCAAACAAAGCTGAGAAAGAGCTCAGGCCACAAGTCACTGCATTACCCCACCCGGGAACTGCCCATTTTAAGGGGCCTTCTGCTGCATCTCATGAAGGAATGTAAAGGAACCAGATGAAACACATCAGAGATGCCGCACAGAGAGCCCTTTTCACATTAATGTAATGTGGAGATTATGGCTGAGCCCCTCATTTATTACCATACTGCAGCAGCTGCTCACCTTATCTACAGTGTTGTATCCATAGTTCACATTTATTGGAAATGTTGCTCATCTATATACTGATGGTTTAAGCAAACATACCAGTCTCTATGTAGTTTATGAAATAGGGAGTATAATTGGAATTTACTAGACATTTCATTTCTGCTTATATTTTTAAGACATATGGCCAAATACATATGAAATAATCCTAGTACTTCCAGTAGACTACAAAAAAAGCAGAAAAAAATGTATCAAATGAACCAGACAGCCTTGACAGAAACTCAAGGCAAACGAAAGGGTACATGCTCAGTCTGACAGGTCAGGCTTCCTGGTACTAATGCATGGTCTGCTCTGGGTAGACGCCTATGGTCTTGTAGATCTCCTTCAATATCAGTAGAGCTGTGTCTTCAGACTCCCTGCAAAACACAGGAACACAAACCACTGAAAAGCTGCTAGAGGAAAACTAGTAAGAAAGGAAAGGAAGGGAATGAACAAAGCTGGTTTATGTGGAGATACCTGCAGTAAAGTGAAGGCTTTTATTCCACTTGCCTGAGCTTTCTTATACTGAGAGGGGATCATACCACATTGAGGACCCCAAACCTACTGACTGCCACGTAAGGAGACTGAAGCTCTTGTTCCAGATTGTTGTTCCTTCTGTAAGGCCACAGGCCTTGCAGGCCCTGCCAGGATCCTCTCTGATAAGCCTGCACTGACCCTCTCAGTGACCTAAGG
>JAODKN010000063.1:16088828-16108968 GCA_026774425.1 Petrocephalus zakoni
TGAATGGAACAGTGATTGGTCTGGGTTTGGCACGAGGTATCATTTACCATCACCGATTGGTCGACACCCGGCAGCAGGGCGGCACCCGCAGAGACAGATGGGGAAAAATGGAAGCGTCAACAACGGCAAGCTCTTTTTCAGAGGAAGGTTCCCAGCAACAGAAAGCTAGTTTCGACTGGTGGAGATTCAGTCATTATTTTGAATATGTTCAACGGAAGGAAAATAACTTGACGGTGAAGCGCACACTCTGCCCGGGGAGAAAGCTGCTCTCCAGCGCTTGTAACTCTCCCTCCAACTTGAAGAAGCACCTGCAGCGACAGCACGGACACATCAAGCTCGTTGCGAAGCGACAGAGTGACATGAACGAGCAGCCCCACAGGCAGCAAAAACTTTAATTTGAACATAAAGTACTACCAACATCAAAATCCGAGATAAAAAAGCTTGTTGTCTCGTACGTAGTAGAAGAAATATTACCCCTTTCTACCGTCGAATCGCTGTCTTTTCGTGACAGTGCCAGTCTGTTGTTGGCATAATAAAGACCCTAAAGAACACTCCTCTTTTGTATGTTCTCCCTCCATCTGATGCATCTCAGGCAATTATAGAGTAATTAAGAAAAAAAATGTAACTAGTAATATAAATAGTTACTTTCTCCAGGGAGTAATAAAGTAAAGTAAGGCATTACTATTTTTGAGAGTAATATGTAATATGCAATATGCAACTGACTTGGCAAAAGTAATATTACTTTTTTGAGTAACTAGCCCCAACACTACTTATTTATATTAATAGGTTATGGCTGACTTAACAGTGTTTATCCTGAAGATTAATTTGATTTAAGTATTATGCACCTTAAGTTTTTATATAAGCGAATGATTTCGTATGTCAACGCTAATTTCATTACCAGTTGGAGTTTTATAACTGAAAAGTTTTTACCCAGTTTATTTTTATGTCCGTTGATGATAAAGTACTTCAAATATTAAGTATGAATCGTAATACTTTCTTGAGACCGCGATTTACCACCACTGGTGCGTCACTTGGCACATAGTGGGTGTGGCAACCCTAATAGGGAATTTCGCTATAGGTCACCCACAGAAATAATAGCCAGATTAATTCTGATGTTTCTTTGACAGAGGTGCAAAGCTGGTGTATAGCACCCACACTGTCCTTCACTTCAGCTGTCTGCTTCCTACTCGCTACTCAGAGCTTATGGGCGGTACTATACGTGATCCAGCTTTTATAGAGGCTGGGTCACATGATGCACCGGCCAATCACAGCCATTCCATTAGTAGGGCACCCAGCTTAAAAGCTTGTTGATTGGCTGCCCTACAGCCTTTCAACAAGCTTTATTAAACGCCCGAACACCGAACTCGAATCCGAACTCGAGCCCGAACGTTTACGGCAAAGTTCAGGTTCGGGTCCGGGTACCAAAAACAGTTCGGGTTCGCTCAACACTAGTATCTAATGTTTGGGCATGTAATTGACATTTCTGTACAAAACATTTCAACTTTGCATGTTATTCCTTATACATTATATGTTTTAATTTCAGAATTACCGAAAATAACAGAAGTATTTTAAATGACATTAAAGATTATAAATGTCATAAATTGTATACATTTGAATGAATATAATGTATATACTGTACGTGTATTCACATTCGAGTAAAAGATGTATTTCAAATTCCGGAACCATTTTCTTATTTCCGCTGAGCAGTGGGGACGACTTATGGTGACGAAATCACGAACGCGTGTGTGTTGCGAGTCCCGAACCGAAACACACGAATATTTCAATAGCGCAAGAAGTGTTTAAGTTTGATAGGTAGGATAATTAAATAAAATGGCGGGGAACGACTGCGGTGGAAATAAATCCGAAACTGGGATTGTGCTGGGATTTGTGGAAGAAGTGGAGCCCTGGGAGCTGAGGAGCTCTCAGTTCCCTAGTAAAGTCGGAGGAAAGCCTGCTTGGTTGAGTCAGTCTGATCTACCAGGCGGGTCTGAGTTAGAGTGTGAGAAATGCCATCTGCCCACAGCATTCCTCCTGCAGGTGTACGCCCCTATTGTGGGTCTGGACAGGAGTTTTCATAGAACGGTCTTTGTATTTTGTTGTAAAACTCCTTCGTGTTACTCCCACAACGACAATCGCTGCTTCAAAGGTAACTTAACAAGCTTGGATCATATTATGCTAACTGTTTTACATGTGTTTAATAACATTGCATTATTATCTCAGTCTTTAGGAGTCAGTTACGAAGGAAAAATTATTTTTATCCATACGACCCTCCACCTGACGAGGACCCCAAGGAAAGCGAAAGCGATGCGCTGAAGTCCGGGATAAAGCTGTGCGTGTTATGCGGCTGCCATGGTCCAAAAGTTTGCTCCCGTTGCCATGCTGTCAATTACTGTAGTAAAGAACATCAGACCATTGACTGGAAGGCCGGTCACAAGAATGAATGCGCTGGTAAAGGTAAGGGTCATATGAGAGAAGGGAAATGCCTTTCCTAGCAGGTGGGCTGACATAAAAATCTTTTTATTTTGCTATTTTCAGATCATTGTACCAGGAAATTCTTTTAATTAGGAAGAAAAGTAAATTAGGCTGCTAAATGTGTATAAGAAACCATATAATTTAGTAGACAGTTTAGTTTAGTTTACACAAGTCAAAAAATGTTCTCATTCAGGGCTCATCATTTACAGGTAATTGCATAGTTTATCATTACCATATGGGTTAAATGCAATGTGAAACAGTGACATACTTTTAAATGTGCAAAGACTTTCCTATTTCTGTAATACATTTAGACCAGGGGTGGACAATCTTATCCACAAAGGGCCGGTGTGCATGCAAGTTTTCAGGATAAGCTTTAGATCAGCTCTTCAAACCCAGGTGTGACAACTCTAAGACCAATCAGTCCTCTAACTGGTAACCTAATTTGGGATTTGCAGCAAAAACCTGCAGACACAACGGCCCATTCTGCCCACCCCTGATTTAGACGGATGAAACTACTTCTTTTCTCTCTTCAAACCAAAAAAAAATCATCTGTGTGCACTTCTGACATGGCCTGCAGTTCACGGCAGGGATGCTGAATCGGGCACAACACCTGTTAAACAGGAAACGCATTCAGTGTCTTGCCCTTTTGTATAGAATCATCCTGCTCAGGTCACTTGAATATGTTCATCTTCCCGGAGTTTGAATTGGTCACTGAACCTGAACAGCTGCCAGGAGAAAATGAAAGGCCTAGTAAGACACCAGAACAAGAAAAGGAGAGCCTGGAACGTCATCCTTCCCATGACAGTAGTGGTAAGACAAAGTTAATGCTGTTTGTCTAATAAAATCCACGGCACTGTGCGAGGGCACTACTGTAGCTCTTAAAGTGTTCTCTATAGCTATGGAAGAGAAGGAGCTTGAGGATATGGCTATGCATGAAACCGAGGACAGCAAAGTGTTTCAGAAGTTTAAACAAAGGACGGCACCAGAGCCTGACCAGGTAAGAACTTTTTTTTTTCCTGCGTTTTTCAAAATTAATCCAAATATACACATATACACAGTGGATGTGAAAAGTGTTTACACCCCTGTAAAAATGCCAGGTTTTTGTGATGTAGAAAAATTAGACCATTATAAATGATTTCAGAACTTCTCCAACCTCTAATGTGACCTATAACCTGTACAACTCAACTGAAAAACAAATCTGTTAGGGAGAAAATAAAAAAATATGTACAGGTACAATCAGCTGGTTGCATAAGTGTGCACACCCTTAAACTAATACTTTGTTGAAGAACCTTTGATTTAATTACAGCATTCCGTCTTCTTGGGTAGGAGTCTATTAGCGTGCCATATCCTGACTTGGCAAAATTTGCCCACTCTTCCTTGCAAAAGTGCTCCAAATCTGTCTGATTGCAAGGCCATCTCCTATGCTTCACCGTGGGTACGGTGTTCTTTTGGTGATGCAGTGTTGTTCTTGCACCAAACATACCTTTTATAATTGTGGCCAAAAAGTTCAGACCATTACACATTTTCCCACGTTTTTGGGAGACAATGTATTTTTTTTTGCAATATTTGGCTGGGCCTGGATGTTTTTCTTTGTAAGAAAAGGCTTATATTTTGTGACCCTACCCCATAGTCCAGACTTATGGAGAATAAGGGAGATTGTCACATGCAGTATACAACCAGAAAACAGCAGAAATTCCTGCAGCTTAGTGTTGCTGTAGCCCTCTTGGACCATCTTGCCCCATAGTTTTTGCATTTCTTAATGGCTGTTTGTGTTCCATGGTATTTCTAATGCCGTGGAAAAATGTTTGTACCCTTCTCCTGATAGCTTTCAACAATGCGGACCATGGCTTTAGCTGTAGGATGCAACAGAGTAAATGTCAGGAAAATTCTACTTAGGGTAGTAAATGGCAGGTAGGTGCTTAAAAACACCAAATGCTGTAATTAAATCAAAAGATGCTTCAATAAAGTATTAGTTTAAGGGTGTGCACACTCATGCAACCAGCTTATTGTATAGTTTATTTTTCTCTCCCAACAGATTTGTTTTTCAGTTGTAGACTATAGGTCACATTTAAGGTGGGGAAAGTTTTGATTGTATCCACTGTGTAGCATTTTTATATATATAATATACTGTGTATATAATTTTTTTAACATCCCTCACAGGTTTTGCGCTACTGCAGAACAGGCACTCCTCTTTGGCTATCCTCAGAGCACATTCCCAAAGAGGAGGACATACCCAAGTGCAGCTGTGGGGCAAGGCGCCTGTTTGAATTTCAGGTGTTATGCCTCTGCAAGGGGAATACTAAACTTTCCAGACACTTTCTCATCCATATCCAGAGAGCGCTCAGGCACAGTTCGGTTCTGTTGACATGTGCTTATCCTTTTCTCCTCCAGGTCATGCCCCAGCTCCTTAACCACCTGCATGTGGACAGCCCCGGAGACAGCATTGACTGGGGCACTCTCTTAGTCTACACATGTGAGGACAGCTGTGACCATGGCAACAAATACTCCACAGAGTTCCTCTGGAAACAAGACATTAGCGGTGATGGTACAGACTAAAGCAAACTAAGAAAGAATGCACTGAAGTTCTTCAGATTTTTATAGAACAGCTTAATGTGAAATATGGAACAGGAGAACTCTGGAAGATTTTTCAAAATCTCACTTTGCATAACAGCTTTTACCCTAAAGTTGTCAGTATCTCTGCTTACTGACAGCTACATGATAAAGCCAAATAAAAGCAAATGAGTAGCAAAGCTAAAATTTGTTAATTTTATACATATGTAATATCACACCGACAGGACGTGGCTATGTTGCCATCACTAGCTAAAGACCAAAGTATTTCACATCTTCATTTCCAACCTGCCCAAACAGTGGCTTGTGAGTACAGCAAACTGAACATGTTAGCTGGACAGAATGCACACAGACAACAGGTGACTAGGAAGGAAACATTTATGTACTGTATTAAAGTCACAGACATCAGAAACAAACAAAAAAATGAATAATTGCAGCAATAGAAGTGCTTCTAAGGAGGGTGTTTTACGGAAGACCCAGTACCGCAGAGGGATGTTTGACTAGCAGAGGCAATTAAAATCAACCTCTGGGTGCTGCTCAACACATTAAAACTGAAAAGTCAGGCTATACCTCTTAAAACTTTTTTGGAAAGTTAACTTTATGCAGATTGTATAGGACATTTGGTTTAAACTTACCTTGAATGTTTAACTATGCTTTTCACTTCATATTTATGACATTAATGCACATTAAGGGCAAAACCCTGCATTGCATAATGAAGAGATGCTGCAGTAAATTCTGTGCTTTGAGAAACAGTTTAACTTGTATAAAAATTAGACATTTGCAGGAAATCAACTTTGAAACATTCAAAATATTTCCACTAGTAAAAGGAATGTATGGCGTGGGGACACTGATCTAAAAATGCATGGTGAATAAAAATGTAATGAACTACACCTAAAATCTGAAGGCTAAATTAAAAACAAGAAAGAAAAAAAAAAAACCTTCCAAGGGGGGGGAAATGTGAAGCCACATTTTCCAGGTCCAATGGACAAGCCATTTAAAATCAAAATAAAAAACAAAAAGTCTCCCAGGAAATGAAACGCCATAAAGCCAAACAGGGTAGATTGGCGACCTCATACTTCAGGTCCCCCGCAGGCCCATTTGAAGTCCAGGGGACCGGAAAAAGCACAATGCAAGTTCATTGCGATGAGAAGTAACAGTCTAGTGTCCAGCAGATTACGTTGTCTTCCTGAACCCTTTCAAAATGGGATAGATGTTCTCAAAAGCTTCATAGATTTCTGCTCTGACCTTGGCACCTAGAAACAAAATGGTTGAGATCTTTAATAAAAGGAATTCATCTGGCAGGTTTGCAAACAAAAGATTTAAGGAGCAAAAAGCATAAAGCAATAACATACATTTCAAATATTGATGTTCAGTCACAATTCCTAGCCTTTTATATGACATTCTGCAAACCTAACTTTTCTTACCTGTTAGCACAACTTTACCAGAAACGAATATTAAAAGGACAATTCGGGGCTTGATCATTCTGTAGATTAACCCTGGGAACAATTCAGGTTCATAACTGGGAGGGGAAAAAAGGACAGGATTCACTGGAGGAACAGAAGTGTCCACAAGATGCAGGTGAACACTGTTGTCAGATATAGCAACCGAATGGCCTCATGCAGGAGTACCTGCTGAACTGCTGGTGTGTAAGCACTAGGCCCTCCAGCCGGATGGGGAACTTGACGTCACAACTTCCCACCATATTCTGGATCTTGAAGTCCAGAAACTTGGCAGGGAAACCCAGCTTCTGAACGACACGGGCGTACTTCCTGGCTGCCAGACGCGACTGCTCCTCACTGTAAATTCAATTAAATTTATTTTTATATTTTTATACAATGCCCGTCACAACAGGGTTGTCCCAGGGCGCGCGCTTTACATGGGTGTAGAATAGATTGATATACATTGATATACATATAAAATGAAAAATACATAGAATTAAAGAAAGACAGAACAGAGGAAAAAAAAAAAAAAAAAAAGAAAGAATAAGCCAATTGACAACAGAGGCCCAGACAGCTTAAAAACCATGCCAATTAACACTAAGGGGCTTTTCCACCACACCAAGTACGGTACTCTCGCTTTTCCACTGACTTCCGGTCGAGTACCAAAAATTCAAGTACCAAAAGAGCCAAACCAGTAGGGGTACTTCGGGGCATAACTTGAACCGCTTTCGTTGTCGCTTGGTTATGCAAATAGCCCGATTCTGCCAACTGCAGTCTTGAAAAAAGCTATGAACTCAGAAAACTATGAACGAAGAACAGGTCAGAACAGATACAAAAAGATCAGGACATATGTCCTGGCATAACAAGTAATTAAAGTATTTTAATCTAACATACTAGGACAGCGTGGTATTGGAGAATTTCCAAATATAACAATGTGATTTTGTTTTAATAAATATTGGGGTATTTATAAAGCAAAACCATCTAGGAGTCATTTAAATATCATCATTCTCATCCTTGCTAGTCTCAGAGAACGCATGCAGCACGGAGGTAAACTGATTTAAAAAAAAAAAAAAAAAAAACCATTGGATAATCTATACAAGGATTAATTATTAAAATTGCAAAAGTTAGCTAAGCTTTTCTTCCGTGCCAGAGTGAAAATGTTTTAGCCAAACTTTAACCCCCTGCACTGTCTGTACAGACACGTACATACAGAACTGAACATAAGAAAGTCTGTTCTTGAGGCGCTTTTCCACCGCAGCAAGTACTGTACTTTTGGTACTTTCAGTACCTCAAAGTACCAAAAGTTCGGTACTTCTTTTGTGTTGGTTTTCCACTGCCGTAAAAAACTGGCGCTGAATAAAAGCACAACGTGAGGCGGGGCATTTTGTACTGGATTCAAAAAATGGCTGTAGTATGCAGCTGGACGATGTTGGATATTAAATCTAAACATCACATGTTATGCACATGCAGTTCTTATATCGCTAGTGAGTTACATTAAGATCAGACTTTCTTACTTTCAGATTTATACGGACGGCGCAGGGGGTTAATGTTTTGCTAAAACATTATTACTCTGGCATAGGGAAAAAGCTTAGCTAACTGCCACTTGAATGATTATTCCTTGTATATATTTATATCCAATATGTTTTTAATTTTTTTAAACAATTTTTAAGTTTACCTCCACAGCTTTTGCTTGGGCGCTGCACGCGTTCTCCGAGACTATCATAATCATTCTCACCCTTGCTATTTAAATCACTCCTAGACAGGTTTATGAGAAATGTAACAATTTTTTTTATGTTAACTAATTTATAAATACAACAAAATCACATTGCTATATCTGGAGACTCTCCAATACCATGCTGCAACAGTATATTACATAAAATATTTTAAATTTCGTGCTATACCGTCCAGATCTTGTTGCACAGATCTGTTCTTCCGACCAGATTGCAATTATTTTTAACTTCATTTATTACCCTTTTCTGAGTTCATAACTTTTTGTCAGTGACTGCATTGTGTTCCAGTCGGGCTATTTGCATAACCAATCACAACGAAAGCGTTGCAAGTTACGCCCCAAGTACCCCAACTGGTTTGGCACTTTTGGTACTTGAATTTTTGGTACTGGTACTCGACCAGAAGTCAATGGAAAAGCGAAAGTACCATGCCAAAAGTACCGAAGTTCACGCGGTGGAAAAGCGCCCTAAAAAGTACCAAAAGTATGGTACTTTCTGCAGTAGCACCCTAAAACAAACAAGGCTCAAAATGCAAGGACACAGATACTCGAATCCACATTGTGAGGACTAGGGCTGAGAGATTAAGAAAATATCTAATTGCGATTTATCTGACCACTTATTATTATTATTATTAACTCAGTACAGTATTCACTATATGACATGTACACCAAGAACAGTCTCTAAACAATCTGAACTTTTTACTGATCATATGATTTGGTATGATTTCTATTACCAGATTACGTCGCGTTCTTTTCAGCCCAATTTACTTTAGATTTAAGGAAAGACAGCTTAAAATTGTTTTATAGTCACTTATTTGCCAAAAATGTTCCCGGTCGCTAGCTAATATGGTAAAGTGATTGTATTTTTACAGGCACATTTTAAGTGTATCATTTGCAAACAGCACTTGACCACTTTTTTTACCCATAGTAAAGTAAGCATTTCCAGAAAGTCCCATGTAAACAAGGGTCATATTAGCAGAACAATGATGCCTAAAGCAACCATCACAAGCTGTGACTGTGTTAAGTTAAATCAAAGTAATAAAAATAAAATGCTTCCAGTAAGAAAATAGGAGTCTTGCAGCTAATGCTGCTTGGACCCCCAATAATAGGACCTTTCTATAAACAATCCCTGACCATTAAATAGGTAGGTAATTCACTTACAGATCAGCAGCTGAAGTATTTTTCTGCACTGCGAATGTAACATTTTCCTAGGGTTTCATGTGTCTGTGGGTGTATACACAGTCAATTTGGGCCACTTCTGATTGGTTAGGTAAGGAGGATGGCATAAATTTGTAAAACTATTCACGTCAGTTTTAAACCCTGGGTCAGACATGCTGTATAATGCATATCCACAAAGGCTGCGATTTAGATTTGCCAATTGTGTCGTTTGAAATCGCAATTCCGATTTGAAATCGATAAATCATTCAGCCCTAGTAAGGATACAACCAACTTCTAACAACCAACAACCACACAAAACACTGACACAAACAGTCAAGTGTGTCCAAATAACAGACCTCTTAGCCCCAGTGCACACCATTTTCCCTGAGCTGAAGATAAGGGCCGTCGTCCGAGGTTCTCGTATCCTCATGATAACGGCAGCAAAACGCTACAGCGGGAAGAGGTTACACAAATAAGCACACATTATGGCAGCGTTTCTCAACCCAGTCCCAAGGACCCCCAGACAATTATGTTTTTGCTCCCTCTCAGTTCACAGGCACCTTTACTCCCCTGAAGAAGCCAGTTCTCTTTTGTGAGTCCAGCCCGGACCCCATTATAAAAGATCTTACCTTTGGGTTGTATTCAGCATTTCTGGCACGCAGTGCTATCGTTTTAAGGTCCAGTTTACAGCCCAAATTTACAGTGGAGACAATATTTCTGCAGTAAGAGCAGAGAAACAAAACAGTTGAAAGAGTCACTTCACTTGAGCTACTCAAGCAACAAACATCAGCAAATGCCATGTCCCAAAAGGGACAGGCGGGTGAGTAATCATGATACACCAACCTACACAATGCCAACATTAGCACTCAGATTAAAACTATTCTGTTGTCAACAGGGCAGTCTGCAAAACATCCTAGGCATGAAGGCCAGATTCTCATATCGCAGTCCTTCTGACCCCCACCACAGGCAAGGCCACCCAAACCCCTGGAGTCACTCACTGCAACTGGGGAACAATCCCAGAGCTCTCGGAGGCAGGTGTGGCTGGGGTGACAGGAGTCATGGGCGTGAGTGGCGTGCCATACTGGGGGGTGTTTCCCGGCAGTGCAGTGGTCGTCATGACAGTCTGAGAGTGGTACAGCTGTGGGGTCTGCCCCGAGCTCCCTGGGACCGCCCCACCCTGCTGGGACGATGCCTGCTGTTGCTGCTGCTGCTGCTGCTGCTGTCGCTGCTGCTCCTCCAGTAGGGAGAGGCTGTTGGTGTTCTGCACAGGCTGGGGGGTGAGCCCCGTGCCATAGGGCATCATGGGGCTGAAGATAGGGATTCCCGGTGTCATGGCGCCCTGGGGGAATGTGGAATTGGCTCAGTGGGACTAACAGACTCACTCACTGAGCGAAGCGCCTACAAGTTAAGACAAACTATCGCATACAAACAAACAAACAAAAATGCAAAACAGTAAAAAGCCATTGCAAAACACCAAGGAATCAACACATTGTAGACAACCACTAGACTCTTAGACGTAAAATATTTACGCAACCAATCAAAAGCGAGTCGATTCATGGTGCATTTAGCGCATTGGCTACCTGCGGGGAGGCCAGTCCCTGGGCGAAGGGCGGCAGGCTGTTATTCTGTTCCATGGCAGAAGACGGGAATCGGAACCAACACCAGAAAGGCGAAATTTCACTTTCACGTTATAACTCGGCACGGGCGCCAGTCATGGATCGGCACCGCTTCGGAGAGCTGGGGTGGGGGACAGACATTCGAACAGTCAAATGAGGAAAGAAGCAGATGGGCACTGTGACCAGGCGGTACTTATCGAGAGCGAATTTATCATCACGCTCGGACACTGCAGCGGGCGCCAAGCACGGAGCTTCCCCACAGCATCCTCATTCAGCGGCCGCGGAGAGGCCCCGCCAAAATACCGAAAGTAATCTTGGAACGGGGAGGCGAGGTTTACAAACCCCAGCACGACCGCACTCCCAGCGGCGCCGGCGTTAGCACTGGCATTAGCCCGGCGGCTAGCCGCTGCCCGCCACGGCCGCACTCCCAGCGGCGCCGGCGTTAGCATTAGCTTTAGCCCGCCGGTAATGTTTACGTCCGAGGAAAGCTGCCAGCGCAAACTCACGCTGTATGGCGTTTCAAGCGACTGAAGACCCACATACCTCACAGTCTTCCTTCTGTCCGGTGCTCCACTCCCTGAGCGAACCCGCCGTTTCTAGTTCATGCGCACACAACCCAAAAAACAGCAGTATTAAAAAAAAAAAAGAAATCTCTACGGCCCAGAAAGCAGCGCGCAATTTAGTAGAAGAACGCTCCCACCGCTTTAAGGGGCTCGCGCTAGTGCTTCCGCTGTCAACCGGAAGTCGGTGCAGCAAGAGGTTGTAAGAGGCGCGCGACCATCGATATTAGAACGTGAAGTATATATGCATACATTCCTTGAGACTAGATCTATTTTCCTTAAGTATGTGGAACAGATCGGGCAAAAACTCGGGTATAAATGTTAGACAAAAGTGCCACCGTTATCCGCCAGCCCTTTCAATATAAAAGGTATCACCCAAATTCCCAGCAACTTCTGTCTTAAAAATCCGAACATTTTTAAGGAAAAATTCAGTTTTTCGAAAATCCAAACAATTGTATATCTTAAGGTTCCTGTCTGTTTAAGAATGTAATGGCAAAAAACAGGCAACTTTGAAGGAGGTAAACTTGGTTGACCATTGTACTAGGGGTTTATGTCAGTGAATTTCAGACCAGTACTCATACTATGGATCTAATATGACATATACACACACACAGTGATAAGTATCATGTATGGGTCTCATTTCCCCGTTAATTTATATTTATATTTATATATATATATGTGTGTGTGTGTGTATATATATATGAAATCACCAGAAGTGTCAGTGTGTGTGTATTATATAATATATAATTTAAATATAAATGGTGCCTTTAATAGGTCAGAAACGTTAATAAGCCTGCGTTCCTAGCTGCTCCATTCCCCAGAGAACCTGCTGCAGGTTGGTGCCCTCATGACACAAGTCATCAAACCGTGAACTTTACCAGCAGACCAACATGTCAGGAATCATGCTGTTTATATTAGCCTCTGATACTGAGAGCAGACCATCTATGGCACTGTATGGTGTTTAGTATCAAAACAAAAGGAAAGGGATGGCAGTACAGTTTTTTAATTCACTTCAAGTCAGCGTAAAAATAGAAAAGGCAATTTCCATCACCAGAAAAAAGAAAAACATTGACTAGTCAGGGACGGGAAAACAGTGCCCTTTCAGTCCTTCCTGAGGGGGACAATCTCCTCCTTGATGCCCTCCTTGGTAATTACACACAGTTTGAGTGCGTCTCCAGTGTACACGTCCCTCTCGGCAGCGGAGATGAAGACGTCTTTCACCAGCTGCATGGCCTTCTCCAGGGTAAGCGGCAGCTGCTCCACATTCTCCATATTCTTGAAACCAATCTGGCAGAGAAAAGGAATATCTATGGCTATCACTTTCATTACAAAAACAACTAATAACTTATCCATGGACACATTCTGGTCTTACATTTACAGCGAATTGCAGACGCCCTTATCCAGAGCAACCTTAGTGAATACTTTTTGATGCTGGCTCAATAAAACCCGAGTTATGAATACCACCCGTCTAATACTCTGTTGGAGAAAATACAGGTTTTTTTTTTTTTTTATGAAGAGTATAATACCGGAAGTGGTAATCCAGAAAGAGGTGAGATTCTCAAAAGAGATTCTGAAGAGGTGGGTCTTAATTAGGGATGGGCATTTCAGGCATAATTACTAGTTGAATTTCGCCAGTCATTATTCACATATTTGATTAAACCCTAGGCCCACCACACACAGAGAAATGTGTTTGGAGTATGGATCAAAATAGCTATTTTTGTTCATACAAAATGGAAGAGTCCTCATGGCTGCAAAAGACACACAAAACATTAAATAGTAGCCTGAACAAATTAAAAAGATTGCCAATCATCATACTGCACTTGAGCCATATCCATTTTTGACAACACAATCCTAAGAGCGTCTCTGGCTTATAGATTACTCCATGAATTTATTTCCATACAAGCAGAAATGTCATTTGTTTTCGGCAAAAGGATAATTAAAAACAGTCTTAAAACTAGGGTTGAATGGTATTGGAAGAATGACATTGCAATACATGAATTGAAATTTTACCCCAAATAAACAAAATTTTACAAATAGTCTGTCTTGACTGCGAAAGGTAAGTTAGTAGTTCACATTGTTTAACCTGCCAAAAAGTAACTACTGGTACACTGATAATTCACAAAAATTTAAGAATTTCGCAGAACTACAACAACTAGAACAGCCACAATCTGCATACAAAATAAGGTAACAGCAGCAGCACAATCAGGTTCTCTTACACTTGTTGCCATGAGTTGTGCCAACAAATCATTTTCTTTTGCTCAATATCAGCTGCATGAAATCCATAACATTTCCTTACAGCAGAAGACAAATGTCTTCTAGTGATTAGTTTTTGTTCAACTCACTCATTTTTGTTAAATCTGTCACAAACACGGCACCTTACGAGTGACCAAGGATGAAAATGATTAACAGTTTGGACAGCACATGCAGAGCTCGTGCCACCCAAGGACAGTGCAGGTAAACTTTATAATCAACAAGTCACAGACTAGAAAAACGGATACATTATGAATATAAGAACATTCCTCAATGCTAACTCATCCCTAGTCCAAAAGAGTATGTACTGTTGGGTGACATTCCAGGCTTGTCTTCTGCTTCCCCCTAGTGGCCAAATGTTTCCTAGTATTTGATCTTTCTATGGAAGCTATTAACCGCAGTTGAAAATGTATGTATTTATCAATTTGAATAAACTGGAATTTTTTTTATTTTAGTGCAGGGTTCCCCCAACTCCGGTCCTGGAGGGTTAGTCTGTGACACAGTTTGCAGATTTCCCTGCTCAAACACATCTACGAAACCTTGCGATTTCTTGGTGAGCTGAGTAAGGTGTGTTTGAGCAGGTAAATCTGCAAACTGTGTCACAGACTGGCCCTCCAGGACTGGAGTTGGGGAACCCTGTTTTAGTGTATTAATTATTACTGTAAGACTACACTGGGTAAGGATAAACTCCTAACTTGGGATTTTCTCAAGTTCAATACCATCAAAACCATCCAACCATCAACATCAAAATTAAAAGTTAAATTACCTGATTGTCCAGAAGTGGTTGTAGCATGGCACTGGCTGAGCCACCAGCCTTGTAGGAATCTCTCTGGTAGGATCCCACAGGGTCAAAGCTGTACACAGCGCCCCGCCCTGGAAAGTGCACATGGTGCCACATGCATGAGATACTATTCTGCCCCAGCTGGTCACTCAGACCTCAATGAGGACTTGTGTAGCAAAGCTTTTCTAATTCTGCATTACAGAGTAACATGAATAACAGAGGATACACATCACCGGTGTGATCTGCTCAAATCCCGAGGGAAAGTGTCCAAAGCGTCACTCTAAACATGCCTCCCCCCCCCAACCATGAACGAGACACATAGGTTCCCATTCGATTATGTTCTTCACATTCCTCACATGCCAATTCACACACAAAACAGACTCACATAAGTATGTATCTCGATTATACTCATGGTGAATGTCAGGCCAATTATGAGCCTGCCAGCATGTTTGAGGGTCCCCCAGTGCCAAACATACCCTCCTCATCCAGACCCCCGATGATGTTGTACACATAGTAGGGGAAGAAGCGCCGTCCGTACAGGATGGTGGACAGCATGGCTGCGATGGCGCCGCTGGTCATGCTCTTGTTGTTGGAGTGCTTGTACATCTGAGAAGGCAGTAACAAGGATGATTAGCGCCCCGCACAGGCCAGAACTTTCATTTTCAGTGTGAGATGCAGAGGTCACCACTGCCTACGCAACACATGTGTAGCCTTTTGGAGAGCCAGAAGACGGCGCCACACAGGCAGCCAATAGGAATGAAATTAACAACATGGTTGCACATTCATATAGGGACAAGATGCCCTCCAAAGACAACCAAGTAATCAACACAATATAAAAAGTCTCTTAGCAAATAACCAGTCCATTTTGAATTGATGTGATGCAGAGAACAATATTTACTGACAAAAGAAAAGAAAAATAACTAGACAAGCTGACGATATCTGTATCCA
Organism: Petrocephalus zakoni; assembly: GCA_026774425.1. Taxonomy (NCBI): domain Eukaryota; kingdom Metazoa; phylum Chordata; class Actinopteri; order Osteoglossiformes; family Mormyridae; genus Petrocephalus; species Petrocephalus zakoni. Next base: position 16,104,347 of record JAODKN010000063.1, read on the forward strand.
GACCACTGTATCTAGATCATCTTCAAAGTAAATGACAGACTGGTTAGCTGTTTCAGCTACAGCAATTCAGCCAGGTACAGCACTGCAACCTCTTCACAGACAAACCAGCCAAGAGCAGAATACTGAGGCCTAGGGCTACACGATACCACATGCACAATCTCCCCGCCCTTTAGATCTTATGTGGGCATCCCCTTGTCCTGGTCCAGCCGCTTGGGTCCCCAGCAATGAGGATCCTGTGAGCCGGTTTACACAAAAGTAATTGCACCACATGACCATAGTGCCATATCTAATGCTCCCTCATAATGCAGATAATGCGCCTCCCTGAGCGACTGCTCGTTGGACACAGTGTCAAACCAGCGGTACCCAAGGATTCTCAGAAAAAACACAGAATCCAGTCTTCATGTCAGGTCAATGGAGAGCGTCCGTGTCTCGCAGCAATGTAGCAAAATTGGAAGCACCAGGACTCTAAAGACCTGGACCGCCATCCTCTTACAGAGATATCCACAGCGCCACACACCCCTTTCCAGTGACCTCATGACCCTCCATGCTCTCCCAATCCATCCGCTGACTTCTGCTTCACTGCCACCTCCATGCTTATCGCTTCCATGATTTACCAAAACACTAGCATGTGGTGTGCTCCACTAACCAAAATAATAATATTTTTATTAATAAAAAACAAGGGTACACCAAAAACAGATTACCAATTCTTGGGCATCAAAATATGCATCTCATTAACATTTTAGGGGTTTTACTAATCTACTGACCAAATTGTGGGTATAAGAAAATGTTCATTTAGTATCGAAAAGCTGACGTCTGGGCAAATGTTTATGCCCATCTAACACCCTGCCGATTATTGCGTGTGCATAATAATCTGCATGATCTGACGTCATGCAGCCCCACTGAAGCCCCTCATGAAAAGTCAGCCGAAACCATACCTTGAGCCTGGCATCAATGATTTTAGTTAGTGTCAGGCAGTCTCCGTGGAAACCACTACAGCCCAGGACTGTATTGTCTGTCCTGTAGGGGATCAACACACAACCATTGGAAAAAACATAAACAGCAAAATTCCCAACCCCAGAGCCATTCAGTTATACATCCCAAAGGTCCTTTTATGCCCCATGGTCCTATGCAGTATCAAGAAAATGAATATGATACAGCAGGAAATATACAATAAAATACAGAATAAAAAACTTTGATAGTATGAATGTACCAAGAAATGTTTAACACAGACTACAAAATCTGTCCCCTTCATACACCTGGATGTGCATTCATATTCATATTCCAGGCCCAGGGCTCGGCTCCATAAGCCATGCCGGGCGCCGTCAGCCCCAGCAGTGACCTGGAGCCCATCAGCACCCACTCCGGGAGCTGATCGGGTCCAGCCGCCTACTCCGACCCCATCCCGGGCACCAGCACCCTGTCGCCCCCCCGGCGGCGCACTCACAGCCTGTAGCACTTGGGCGAGTCCCGGCTGTGGATGGAGTAGCCCTCGCTCAGCCGAGTGTCGGAGGCCACGATGGCGAAGTCCTCACCGGCCAAGGCCAGCACTGTCCTGCGGGAGGGAACACGCAGCGTCTGAGTCCCGCTGGATTATGTCGGCCCCACACCATTGGGATCGACGCCCTGAAGCGGCCACCCGCTACCAAGCTGACCGGCTAGCGGGCTAACCGGCTAACGCCGACCGGCTAGCTGGCTAACCGGCTAGCCATAAGCAGCCACTTACCCCCCGTTATAGGCGTAAGGCGAGAATCGGTGCTCCGTCGGGCCCGCTTGATGGTACTCCTTCATTCTCCCGCCGTCTGCAAACATGGGCATGGAGAGCATCACGACCACCACCTGCGAGCTATCCGAGCAGCTAGAGACTCAAAGCGGAACAGCGACTGGGCAGAAACTCGCTGTATCACTGCACTATGGCGGCCAGGAAAGCACGGTTTCGCTTTCGCTGCGCGAATCTGCAGCTCCCCCCAGCGGCGGCGTGCAGGTACTGACTACAGCTCCAATGGGAGAATGAATACTTCATTACTGTTTTAATTATTCTCGTTTTTAATGTTTTTTTCTCATAAAGAGTACTTTATTTGTAATGGGAAAATACAATTATTAATTAATTAAATAACAAAACTAAATTAACCCCATCCAAAACATTCTGGTACCATTTTAACATAATGTGACTTCAACCTCTACTTTGGTTTTATTCTCAATGTTCCCCTCATTTATTTGAAGGTTAAAGAATAAAGTGATAAATGTAACACAATAAAATGCATGTGTTTCATTGGAACATATTTATTTATGCGCCACCCAGTGGTAGAGCGCGAAACTCGGTAGAGCGCACACTAAAGGAGTGTCCAAAAACTTAAAAATCTAAAAATCTAAGACATCAAATTCTAAATATAAAATGTATATTTTAACTTTATATAAAAAATCAAACATACAAGCAAAGCAACTTGCTCCTATACTGGTCCTTATTTTAAGAGCAGCACAGGCTTAAACGGTAAGCAGATTTTGAAGATGGTTCGACCACAAACGCGCTTTGTAGTCAGTGGACATTAAATGACGATGCAGAAACTGCAGTGGCGCCCATTTGACACAAGGGGGCGACAGATAAACGTTATTGCGGTCAGTTCCATCCATCCATTCTCTGAAACCGCTTATCCTTCTGGATTGCGCGGGATCCGGAGCCCATCCCGGAAGCTATGGGTACGAGGCAGGGAACAACCCAGGATGGGGGGCGAGCCCATCACAGGGAACACTCACACGGTACTCACTCACACACGGACTTCTATGGGCAATTTGGTGACTCCAGTTAACCTCAGCATGTTTTTGGACTGTGGGGGGAAACCGGAGTACCCAGAAGAAAACCCCACAACGGCACAGGGAGAACATGCAAACTGCGGCCACTTCATGAGTAACAAATTATTTTGTCTTTTGACACCAACATCTGCTATTTCCTACTTTATGGTTTTTCTATTTATTTGCACATGCTGATGAGAATATTTGGGGAAATACTATTTAATGAAACTAATTAATCTATATACCATCAACCCTAACCTAAGTGTGTTCCCAATGTGGGCGGAAAGAATTTGATATTGGGGAACACAACTTAATAAAGGTAAAGGTCTACTTATAGAGGAGACGAGTGGGGTCTCATCCCCTGGTTATCTGCCCCAGGTTCCTAGACCCTTGTGAGTCCCCATAATGCTGCTTTTTGGGAGACACTGATTCTCATTGCTATGAGGGAATCCCAGGCTTCAAGGTTCAGCTTTTCCACCACACGTCTGCCTGCCGAATCCTTTGATATCCACAGTGGAGCTGAAAATAGCTTGGGGTCGGGTGGGGGGCGGGGGGGGGATTGCCAGGAACATTCACTGAAATGTAGTGGTGGTGGAGGGATGTCCAGCTGGAAGTAGAGGCCTGAAAGGGACTGGACCAGATGTGCAGGTGTGAGAATTCCACTTGGTGGAGGGCACTGAGTCACACAAGCCTTTTGTCTGCTGACCAGTGCACACCAGTACACCTTTAAAAACATCCAACAAATGCAGCTCAGAAAGGTGAAAAGTGTTTTCAAAGTGTGTCAGGCTGCAGACGGTCCTACCACCAGAGTCCGGCGCACACTAGCTGGTCAAAACAGCTGCCTTGTAGGTAATCAGAGTCCCCTGCACCCCTTCCCTCCACCTGATAAGACATGAGGAGCAGATATGTCTGAAGCACAGTTTGATTGCAGGCCCATGTTTTCTGACTAGTATTTACACAATGTGACCCGGATTAGCCCTGGTTGGCCCTCTAGTAATCATACTGATCTCATCCCTCTTCCTCCCTGTGATCAGCTGATGACTCTGAGATACAGCACCCAGGGGGATTAGGGCCTGGAACATAGACATCTGCCAGCAGCATGCATTCATGTACATGATGCATCTAATGGGGGGGGGGGGGGCAGCTTTCCCAGGAAAGCCTGACCCCATAGACCTAACCGCCCCCGGGAAGCAGAAAAAGCCCCAGAGAATGTTTGTCACACAGCAAGGCATCTTTACGTGTAATAATGAGCCACCCCACCCCAATGAACACAGAGGGTCCTGTTCATGCCCTGGAAGGTGGGCTGGCCGTGGTTGGGGAGCAGCTGAAGAGGAAAATGCTAATGGAGTGAGCCAGAGCACGCATGGGATGCTGGAGGGGGGCTGTTAATGCCTCAGGCCCCGTGCCAGCTGCCCACCGTGGAGAAGATCTGCTGTGATATTGCAGCGTGCTCATGGGGCGCTGGGTCTCTGTCGCACGTGTGCTGGCACGTCCTCAACCTGAAAGGCGCCAGCTTCACAGGGGGACCATTTAATTACTGTGTAACGTCTGATCTGTAAGCAGTGTGATCTGCGAACAGTGTGATCTGTATGATCTGTAAGCAGTGTGATCTGCTAACAGTGTGATCTGTATGATCTGTAGGCAGTGTGATCTGCTAACAGTGTGATCTGAAAGCAGTGTGATCTGCTAACAGTGTGATCTGAAAGCAGTGTGATCTGTGTGATCTGCAAGCAGTGTGATCTGTGTGATCTGAAAGCAGTGTGATCTGCTAACAGTGTGATCTGTGTGATCTGTAAGCAGTGTGATCTGTGTGATTTGGGGGCAACATTACAGCA
>JAODKN010000063.1:16139184-16152608 GCA_026774425.1 Petrocephalus zakoni
TTATGCTACCAAGCGGACCAATCACAGTTTCTGCGGTCTGTGTCGCTTTGATGTGTAGTTACATTTCCTGGGTGGTACACTTGGGTGGGGGGTGGGGTTGATGCCACCAGACGACGGCCGCCACTGAAAACACATTGAGAGACGGGTGTTTCACTCTGGTACATCACTATGCTCATGGCGTCCAGGCACAGGTGGCCTACAGACAGATATGGGGTGCTGTTGAAAATGAGGACATCCATGTTCTGACCAGACTGCCCATGCTTCCATATCAGTGGGCATAGTCTGCAATTTCATAATTGACTTCACACACTGTGCCCCTCACTACCTAGCCAAGGGACTTGAGAGTGGAGCATGAGAACATGGAGAAAGCAGAGGGAAGGCACAGCATGGTGCCACGGTCATGCTCCCTCAGGTAGCAGAAGAGGGAGGCCACCTCCTCACTCACTCGGCCCACTTGTTCTCCTGCACCACACCACCAAAGAAAAACACAGGTGCATTCCAATCTGGCCGCCATGTACCCAAGCCCAGTATCAGTACCATGGCCACAGGCAGAACATGCCATCCACCACCATGGTTGGCCAGCTGCTGTTGGCTTGCCATCTCCCTCGGGTCTACCTGCATTCACAAATCTAGCCATTTACGCGTCTGTTCCTAGATGTATTTCATTATAGTGCCTACAAATTCCTTTAAGAAAACGTTTTTAAAAACGAATTATTCGTACTAGTTTATGAGTTTTTCTACACACTGGCTTTTACAATAAATAGCCCTTTTTTTAATGGCGAAGAAGTAAATATCGACGAACTCGAACAGCTCATGGTTGTGGTTATTTTGGTATTTTGACGTGACAAATTGTCTGTTTCTTTGGCGTCGTGCGCCACAAAGCAATTTAAGCAAACTTAATTCAACAAGTCTATCCGCGACTCTAATGCTTTACTTATTTTGCGGATTCGTTTCGCGAATACATTATCTGTCTTCTCGCTTGAAGTCGGTTGCAACCTGTCAAGCTGGCAATGAGATTTTTGTGATTAAAACGCGACTTTGTGCTTCCTTAAGATGGAAATGAACTGACAAAAAGATACCGAACCTTTCATTTAAAAAATACTTAGCCATGTACGACAACTTGGCTAAATAAGACACTCAATTAGGTGACGGACCTACCTACCCACTATGAAGCTACATCGCAGTCACTGTTAAACGGCACAATTCTTTGTTTTCCAATTTTCTCCTTTGACACGTGCTTACTGGAAAATGAAGAAAATATTACATTTGTACCAATGGCACGTAGGCTTTCGAACACGCCCGTTTCCGGTCGCGGTTTGATGGCGTCACTCTGCCGTGTACACTAGCTTCTATGTTTACGGATGTAGCGGTTCAGAAGTTCTGCTCGCACATTATTGCACAAGTATTTCGAGGACTTAGCTGATATCATTAGAGGATATACACCAAATGTTTATTACCGAAATAAATATGTTCTTTTACTTCTTTGAAGTGTCTCGCCGTTATGTTTCATCTTCAATTTCAAAGTGAACTCGTACTGCATCATTGTTGTTTAATTTATTAATATTTGGTAGATTTTATTACCGTATAAATAAATATCTTTGTCTTTTGGACGTATATTTATTGTCTTCATTCTCACTCATTTGAGATTCTGAGAACTATGGATATACTCGTAAGCCAAAAAATCGCTTGAAATTTTGACTTACAGAAAAGACATTTATGCAATGTTGTAACTAAACACTGAACACAATACAGTACGCCTAGAACACTAAAATCTTATTTAAAAATTCATTGTCTAATACAATTAGGCGTTTTCGTTTATGAATGAAATATAACCACTCGTCTGATGTTTTGACTGATGAAAAACGACATGACAGAGCATGGGTCCCCTGGGAGTTAGGACCAATATATCTGGTTACTTTGTGAACACAAAGTCGATCCATTGTGAGCGTGTCTTGGAAAGTGTGAATAGGAGGAACATATGCGCAATGTCACTGCAGGTGCCTACATCTGTTCATTTCTGGGCAGATGCTCTCGAAGGGATGGGAAGTCATTTTAAAGGGGCATCGCCCCGTTTTAATTCCCCGATTCACACGCTTGGAGTTTGGGGAATGTCAATATTAGTTTACAAATAAGTACAAATAGTAGACTGACTTTGGATTTATACACCGCTCTTTTTTTAGCTGTGGTGTGTTTTTGTATGGAAATATGGTAATTAGAGCGCACATAAAAGTCAAATGTGTGGGTTGATGTGTGGGTCTAAAAATCTAAGCAGATTTGCTTCTCTTCTGTCAATGGATATCATTAACCAATGGTCGTTTTTTAAACTAACAAAAATAATTATTTACATTTTAACGTTCCATTTAAGTACTTTTAATTTAGTTAAAATTTTTAATTAGTTATAACTATATGGTGCATACGTTCTGATATTACGATATATTATCCATATTTTTACTTTAAAGACTTTTCTTCTCGAGCTTAATATGCACGTTGAGGTTTCCCAAATCAGAGACGGCTATAATTCTTTCCTTTCCATGTCGACTTGCGCCCGATGTCGCTGGCAATCTGTTGGTCTGAATACGTGCATAGGCTTCTATTGTCCTCTTTCTTTCCCTTCCTGTCATAGCCCCGGATTTTTATACGTCTACGTGCAATCACATGAACTAAACCGCCCTGGGGAAAGAGGCAGATGTTCTTTGGAAGACATCGGCACGCGACTGCCCTCAACTCTGCAGAAGCATTCAATTGAATCTCAGCATCAGTCCACCCCCACCCTCCAGCACGCACACATACACACCCTCTGTGGTGCACCAGACACTCCCAAATAGCATCCCCCAATAGCCTTCCTGCCTGACCCCAGCAACAAACAGATCGGCAATACGGTCACTCTCAGACTGGTCCTTGTCCCCCTAGAGCAGCTGGCCAAAGTAATCTGACCTGGAGACAAAGGAATGCCTCCTCGGTCCCAGGATCACAGGTAAACACGCTGGCATTATCATGAAAATGAGGGTCGACGCAGAACGGGAGCAGATGATTTGCGCTTGTTTTTTTTCTCTTCCTTTTTTCAAAAGGGGAGAGATGCAAACCTGCCGCTTATCCATCATCTGCCATATCTGTGAACCAGCCTAGCCACGCGACATACCCTTTATCATTATAATTAGCGCATGCCTTTGCAGCATCACACATGATCACGAAAAAAAAACTCCTTTATCCTTTCTCTAGAGTATGTTCGGCTCAGAAAAAAAGATACGTCCTCCCTCTGAACCCAACCCTGCATCCTTAATTAGAGTGAAAGGAACTGAAAGGGGGAGAATACGCTCACCCGTCTCCTTCTTACCTCACGTTTCTGTTTTCTATTTTTTTATGCCACAAGATTTCCAATTTTAACTAGGATCTAAAAACCATCGTTTCAGAAAATGTTTGTCAATTTCAGTGAAGTAAATTAACTGTGTATTTTCCTGCATATTTCACAACTTTAATTGTAGTTTTAAGCTTTAAATCATTTTAAATAATATGTAAAATATTTTTATTGTTCTGTTTTTGTTGACAATTTTAGCGCAGTTGCGACGTCATGAACCAAGATTATCGACCGAGCCGGATTCTAGCGGTACCGGATTGTAAACACCACATTGCGAGTATGATCGTTATGGTGTGATGCATACCGCGTCTATGTTCCCATGAACACTTAATTCACAAAATGAAACTTTTGGCTTCCCCCACCATATGGCGGAGGCCATACCGTTGCAGGTTCTTTAACATGCTTCCAGTTCAATTTGGCTGAAGGCTGCGTAATATGTAAGCGAAACAGTGGAGACATGCAGTTGGAGGTGGAAAAAAAACGCCATTTGGTTGGGAGCAGATGGTTGGCCGGGAGACCGGCCGCGTCTAAAGGCGTGTCCTGCCCTTCAGATAGAATCCCCAAGGGTTCCCCTTGTATTCAAAATCAATGAAAATTAAAGCGCAAAGAAAAGATGAATAGTCAGACCTCGAGTCCCTCCTTTGTTCATCCCAGCTACTGGTGGGCAGGAGTTAAACTACAACAGTCCCCTATAGAAACACTTAAGTTAAACAGTCTCTCCATAGTCCACATTGTGAAAGAGCGAGAGAGTACGAAAAAGAAGCTTTCTGCTTGATTTAACCAAGACAGAATCGCGTGGCATAAATTAAGTTTGAAAAGAATAAGTGTACTGGGCAGGATTCTGAAGGGTTTCACCATGCCCTTCAGTTACGCTTTGCTGCAGAAATCTAGAAATGTGTGCCACGTCAATTTAATAAATACCTGATGGGTTATGTTGAAGAAATGACTGCGACATTGTTTTCCTCTTATAAGATCTTACGCGTGCAACTTTTTACACAACTCTGAAAGATTAGTTAAAAAGCGGACGCTCGAGAGCAGAGGGCAGCCTATGTTGCGCAACAGATGAGCATCTCCCGAGGTGTACACCAGGAATGTTACGGGAAGGAAATCACGAAAATGAAAATCGAATTAATGTTTTGGAAAATAATTGTAATTAGCGTTTATTCGAAAAATAAGATAAAATGTAATCAGAGTATGAGATCAAATATTTTTTTATACTCGAAACTTTCTTACTCGTGTCCAAGTAAACAAATAGCACATGACGTAGTGCCTTGCGTAATTAAAAAAAAATCTGCGCTAAATACCTTTGACACACTGAATAATACCCTCAGACCAGAGATTTCTCCGCTTTGTTATGTAACACATCTCAGAAAACTAAAAAGCCACCCCCATTCTCAAAATTAAATTCCCGTTTCAATTAACGTCCTAATTAAGTAACCCCCTCCACACACACACACACACACACGCGCGCGCACACACACACGAAAGTACACACTAGCACGCACATGACTCCTTATACCGTAAAGTAGTTTAAGAAGCCCTATAGTCAACTTTAAAACAACTTTTTTGCAGTATCTAGTGCAGTTATATTAAACTATTAAGAGAATCGCACACGGCAAAACAACACAGGGCGAAAACAAACAAGCGCCCCACTGTCTGACGGTGGAAATAATGAGATGACGGTTGGTACGTTATTTTTTTTTCGCTGCAAGGGCAACTTTTTTCAAGTTGATGACATTGTAGAGGGGAGTGCAGCGCGCGCCTAGGGGAGCGCTTTCTTCCTGTTATATTGAAGGGAGAGCAGGTGCTGCCCGGATTACCATACAGCTGAGAGCACAAAGAACAAACTTATTCTTCCCTCACACAATAACAAAGTGCCTTAATGACAGCCACGCGAGCGACACACACCAACCCACTTTTTTACTGCCCAGCTTAAGTGTGTAAGAGGGACAATCTATACTTGTACAAAACTTAACAAAACCTTAAAGTAGTACTATTGCAAGTGTCGCCCTGGATACAGAGACGGGCACAGTTTGAAAATGGATGAAGTTGTATTTTGATGTATATTGCAAAAACCAAACGGAAACTAAGTGTGGAACGGTACGATGATCAAAACAAGGTTTTAAAGTAAACACCGGAGCAGTCCAACTCCGGAGTTGAGTCCAACTCTCCCGGTCCGTTCACAAAGTTTGAAGTTGATAGATCGATTTTCTATGTTTTTTTTAAGTTAGGCTTATTTCGAGCTATTGTGGAACGTCCTTCGAAGGGGGAGGGGATGCAACGTTTCTGAACTAAATTCATTGGTTTTGTACGTAGTATTTACTGTGACTGTATACGTGTATATGTGTGTGCCTCACATACGGACACAGTAGAATGTATATAAATAGTTTCGGAACGTAAATCATAAATATCTTGTCTCTTGACGTTAATATAATAGTATATACGATGGGTCATTTTAATTCAAATTTTGACTAAATAAAATTAACATCTTCTTGGATATTGTGCCCAAATCTACATGAACATGTATTTAAAACACTCAAAAGTGTGCTTCATTATGATACAATCCAGTGTGCACGTTTGTACTGACGGGGTAACATTACTTATCTGACACCTGAGGAATGAAGGGTGCTGTAATTTGAGATTTTGTGTCATGAAAGGATGTAAAGGATTCTTACGGTAAAAATTTTTGCTGGAATGGAAATGAGCATGCTTTGTGCCATGGGGAAGGGTTGCACATTTTACAGCTCAGTGACCATTTGGCGATCTTTTGAGAGGTTTTTTTTTTTTTTTAAAGTGTTCCTTTGTGACAGCTCGAGCCAGATTGGGGGGTAGCTCATTTGCATCTCATTACCCAAGCAGGCAGCGGTCTCTATAAAACCGGCGGCAGGAGGACGGGAACATCAGACACACGCATAGTTTCATGTCTTGCATAGAATAAGTAAGAAGGCAGCGAGGAAGTTTCTTGGATCAGTATCATCATTGCTCGTAACACACCAAGGGGGAAAACACGCCGCACACAAGCGCCTCTGCATCTTGGTTGTGCGTTTTCTTTGCACCTACAAGTCAGAATCTGTGCTGAACTGCAATATTTCATTTCACGATTGGAATTATCGCCTTGGCAAGGAATTTCGAGTTCATTCCCAAACCTTGAAAGTTTGGGGTCTTGCTCCACTCTCATTGGGGATTACTTTGTTTATTTACTTTTCGGAGAAGAAACGTGCATGGCTGATGCAAGAAGATAAAGAGAAGACGCTTTGAAGAGAAGAAATCCCACTGAAGACGTTCCTCTCCGTTTTGCACTCATTGAAAAAAGAGCGGAACTGAGACAGTGGGAACAGTGAGAAAAGCCTCAATTTCAATAAATATCTGAGCTGGGGCGTACAAAAGTTGCCCAGACTCTAGAATCTAGCGTCTAAAGAAGATTTTAACCAAAATGGGACATCAGCCGCTTATGAAAGCTGCCATCATGTGTGCCTTGATATGCCAGGTAAGATGAATACTTCTGTGCATGTTTACATGCATACATGTTATTCGCCCAAGTTATTATTAGATTGAAATGTGTTTCCAGGTAGAATGACTGAACCTTTATATAATACCTCCGCAGGCTTTCGGCTCTGGCGTTTTTGAGCTGAAGTTACAGGAATTTCTCAACAAGAAAGGAGTGATGGGCAACACGAACTGTTGCAGAGGAGGGACTGCGTCCGGCTTCCAGCAGTGTGAATGTAAAACGTTTTTTAGGATCTGCCTAAAGCACTATCAGGCTAACGTGTCCCCCGAGCCCCCGTGCACTTACGGCGGCGCTGTAACCCCGGTACTCGGCTCCAACTCCTTTCAAGTCCCCGAAACAACATCGGACAACATTTTCACCAACCCAATAAGATTCCCCTTCGGCTTCACATGGCCTGTAAGTATTTTTGTTCTGAACTCCACCAGTATAAAGTGATTTGGTGTTTGGTGCTCTCGTATAATGCGGCTCAATAAAATTAAGTTGTTGTACGTCAAGAAACTTTTTGGCACTCAGTCATATTCATATTTCTTTAAACCCCCTATACAGGAAGCTTCGGGGTCTTTGTAATCTGCAAAACAAATCGTCAGTTTTTGCGTGAAATTCCGAAAGGCAAACCTTCAAAACTTCGGACATTATAGAGGGCGGTTAAGATCCCCATTAATAAAAACTCTCCTTTGAGAGTTTCGGGGAAGTTATGAAACAAACGTTATTTAAGCCTGCTTAGTCAATGCAATTTTTCTCGTTCACGCAGGGGACCTTTTCTCTGATCATCGAAGCGCTGCACACCGACTCCAGTGAAGACCTTTCAACAGGTAGGAATAGGAGTCCACTGCCAGGCACTCACATGAAACCTCAAAAGAGGCATATTACTACAAATGTACATGAATTCGGAATGCGACGTGGCAACTCGTTCACCGCGATCAGCTCGGGAATTTTATTTTTATTTTGGTCCTTTATCTGCTTCAGAAAACCCAGAGCGGCTGATCAGCCGAATTACGACTCAGCGGCACCTCACGGTGGGAGAGGAGTGGTCCCAGGACCTGCAAACCGGGGGCAGGACCGAGTTGAAGTATTCCTACCGCTTCGTCTGTGACGAGCACTACTACGGCGACGGCTGCTCCGTGTTCTGCCGGCCCAGGGACGATGCTTTCGGCCACTTCACCTGCGGGGAACGGGGCGAGATCGTGTGCAACGCCGGCTGGAAGGGGCATTACTGCACCGATCGTAAGTAAAACGAACGCAACGCCTCACTGTCTCACGTTACCGCCGGTATCAGTGTTTCCGCACGACCACTAAATTGCTAAATTGCGTTTTTTTTTGCGAAATAACGCGCATTGGGTAAACATAATGAACGTGAGAGAGAAATGCTGACCCGCGACGCCAGAGGCGACCTGGCCCCCGCCCTCTCTCCCGACACTGAAGAATTCAAATTAGAAAAGTTTGCGGAATAATCACACGCGTGCCACAGATTAAATTCAATGGCCGATTGGCTGCTCGGGGGTGCGCCTCTCCCTGATTGGCCCGGCGGAAAGAGGTATTGTTGGAAGCCGGCAGCTGCCGAGTGAGAGCAGACAATGGAGCAGCTGTCTCGCAATGGCACCATGCACGCCAGCTGTCCGCTCTTATCTGCACAGACTCGGGGATCCTAAAAGGGGAGGAGCTGTGTGCATAGAATGAAAAAGGGGGTCTTCTGACCCATAGTGAGGAGAAAAAGGGGCTTTTGTGTGTGTCCCCTTTGTCTGCAGGCAACTGTGTTAAGCAGAAAGTCCTTCCCTGGTGATGGGGAAGGGCAATATTTCCTGGGTAGCAGTTAATGGGGCCACCAGCTCTTGGAAATAAATTAGGGGGGGTTTATTAGTAATGGACTTCTGAGGCTCTGGATAGACAGTGGCCAAGTCATGTATCTCGCATGGTTCTGATGTATCTGTTTGTTCCTTTGCAGCAATCTGCCTTCCCGGATGCGATGAAGAACACGGCTTCTGTGACAAACCTGGGGAGTGCAAGTGAGTTGCCCTTCCCCGCACCCCTTGTCGTCCTCCAGACCCCCCAGTGTGGTGTGGGAATGTAAGCCCGCTTTCTAACCCCTGTGTCCTCGGCAGATGCCGGGTGGGCTTCAGTGGACGTTACTGTGACGACTGCATCCGTTACCCGGGCTGTCTCCATGGTACCTGTCAACAGCCCTGGCAGTGCAATTGCCAGGAAGGCTGGGGAGGCCTCTTCTGCAACCAAGGTGAGTCCTGCTTACCACTTGTCCATGTTGGAAAAATGGCCTGCACACATTGGGCCCAGAAAATACAAATTTCGTGGCTTTTGCTGGGATTATCTGTACATGTTGGCTTTCCGGAGCCCAGAAGCATTCCGTGTGCTTTGAGATGTCACATAAAAACTTTAACACAAACACATAAAAGGGGAGGGGGGGTCTGTAAACTGCTCACACCTGCTTCCTCATTGGACCGCCTGCCAGAAAGCTTGCGATTTGCCACTGTGGGGAGACCAGAGTCACATGCTCCTTTTTCATGTTTCAGATCTCAATTACTGCACCCACCACAAGCCCTGCATGAATGGAGCCACTTGTACCAATACTGGCCAGGGGAGCTACACCTGCTCCTGCCGGCCAGGCTTCACGGGGGCCAGCTGCGAGATCGAGGTCAACGAATGCTCCAACAACCCCTGCAGGAATGGGGGAAGCTGCACTGTAAGCACCAGCCTTTGTGTTACAGCTGCCCTCACTGCTGGCTTCTCTCTGGGGTCTAGATCTTCTCCCAGATTCAGCTCTGGAGGGTTGCCATGCTACTGCTGGCTAGATAGATACAACAAGTGTAATGCCAGGAAGGCCCTGGATGTCCTAAGTGTGCGCTTATCTCTTCTGACAGGATCTGGAGAACACCTACAGATGCGTCTGCCCACCTGGTTTCTATGGCACTAACTGTGACCTGAGCGCCATCACCTGTGCTGACGGCCCGTGCTTCAACGACGGGCGCTGTGTGGACAACCCAGATGGGGGCTACTTCTGCCAGTGCCCCACGGGATACTCTGGCTTCAACTGTGAGAAGAAAATCGAACCCTGCAGCTCCAGCCCCTGCGCAAACGGTGAGGCTGGTGACGCCATTCGCTGGCTGCCTCAAAAGTAGCCGTGGGTCCTTCTCTGAGGGAGGATTTATATATGGCATGTAGTAGATGCTGACAGACTTCCTCATCTCATTTTAGGTGCCCAATGCGTGGACCATGGCACCTCATACTTGTGCCAATGTCTGGAAGGCTTTATGGGGAAGAACTGCGATGACAGTGTCGACATGTGCTCCAGCTACCCTTGTCAGAATGGTGGCACATGTCAGGATGGCATCAATGACTACACCTGTACGTGCCCACCGGGATACGTAGGCAAGAACTGCAGCCAGCCCGTGAGCCAATGTGAGCACAATCCATGCCATAACGGTGCCACCTGCCACGAACGGGACGGCCGCTATGTGTGTGCCTGCTTCCAGGGCTACGGTGGCAAGAACTGCCAGTTTCTGCTTCCCGAGCACCCTGGAAGCCAGCCAGATGTGAAGGAACCCGGGAAGAGGTACTCGGAGGCGGGCGAATTCCCCTGGACTGCTGTGTGCGCTGGCATTATCCTAGTGCTCCTGCTGCTGCTCGGTGGCGCCATGCTGGCTGTGTACCTCCGGGTGAAGGTTCAGCGGCAGGGCCAGCTGGCAGACGGGCACAGCGAGGCTGAGACCATGAACAACCTGACCCACAACCGGCACCGTGAGAAAGACCTTTCGGTGAGCGTGCTCAGCCCCACTCAGATTAAGAACACCAACAAGAAGGTGGACTTCCGCTGCGACAACGGCAGTGCAGAGCGCAACAGCTACAAGGCCCGCAACCCGGCCATGGATTACAATCTGGTGCATGAGCTGAAGCACGAGGAACTGCCCATGGTGCCAGGTGACCATGGCAGGGAAGACTGCGAGCCGCAAGAGAAGCACCGCAAACGGCTAAAGAGGTAAGCTCTACGTCAAAAGCCACCCTTTGCAGCAAGCCCTTCTGATGGCAGCTCAGACCACAGAGTGCCACCACTGCCTGAAGCTGAACCAGCTTTGCATTATTTTTGCAGCGATGCTTCAGAAAATAAGCAGCCAGAGTCTACGTGTAAAGACACAAAGTACCAGTCTGTGTACGTGATATCCGAGGAGAAGGATGAATGCATCATTGCAACTGAGGTGAGTGCACCTTGCCGAACTCCTGCGGCTCGTCCAGTGTGTTGGCCCTGACCTGACTGTGCCTTGGCAAAACATTGAAGCTGTGAGACTCACCTGCATCTTCTCCCTTTTTCCAGGTCTAACAGCACGACAGGGGCCTGCTTCTTGTCTGCTCTATGGGGAGGTTTTACTCCAGTGAATGCTGCTCAAACCAGAGGGAAGGTTTCCTTAGTGTGAGGTGCTGCTGCGGGACTGAGACGTCAAAACTGATATTCAGGATGAGCTGGTTCTCAACTGAAGCGAGCACAGTGACTGCATAGGATGTTGGCCCTTGGCGGCCTGCTCTCATTACGTTTTCCAGGAAGGTGCATGTTGGCCCTGTTGCACCGGCTGCGAGGACGGTTTTACCTCATTGCACTATGAACAGCTGTATTTTTTTAATGGCGTATCTAATGCGAACAATGACGACTCGATCACTGTGTACATGAAACCTGCAATGGCCGTGGTCTTCCGACGTCGCCGCCCCGGTGACGCCAGGCTGTCCATTCTATTCATATACTGTGGCTTTTTTGTATTCTTCTATTTAATTGTACCATTTGTGTTCGATTTTGTGAATTTATGTATTTTGTGGAGTTCTTTTTTATAATTTTTTAATTTAAGCTCCTTTTTTTGCAAATGTGTATAAAGGCACTTCGGGTCAACGTGACTTTTTTTTCCCAGTGGAAATGTATTTAAGAAGCTTTGTACAGAATTTATTCTAATTGTGTAATTACTGTTTTGTTGATGAAAAAAATCATTGATTATTTTTTCAAATAAATAATATTATACAAATGGATTTTGTTATCTG
The DNA here is from genome assembly GCA_026774425.1 of Petrocephalus zakoni. Classification (NCBI taxonomy): domain Eukaryota; kingdom Metazoa; phylum Chordata; class Actinopteri; order Osteoglossiformes; family Mormyridae; genus Petrocephalus; species Petrocephalus zakoni. Next base: position 16,151,079 of record JAODKN010000063.1, read on the forward strand.
ACTAAACTGCAAAAACACTGAAAATGATGGATAAAGAGTAAGATTAGTACTTAACTGACAACACGGCGACAGTCCATGCACTACTGGAGAATTCCACACTCACTTTACTCCAGATCCTAGATGTCTGGATATACCATTCCAAAACCGAGGGAACTGGCAGCTTATTAATGAAAAAAAGAAACTTGGAATGGAGTGGGGCATGGTCCTGTAGCACATATTGGGCTTTCAACAGCTTTGAAGTTAAAAAGCTCAATGGTGTGTTCTCCAGAAGCTCTATATCAGGGGTGGGCAATCTTATCCGCAAAGGGCCAGTGTGTATGCAGGTTTTGGGATAACCTTTAGGTCAGCTGTTCAAGCCCAGGTGTGAGGATTCACCTGCCAATCAGTCCTCTAATTAGTAACCTAATTAGGGAGTTACAGCGAAAACCCGCACACACAGCGGCCCTTTCTGGATAATACTGCCCACTCCCGATCTACATGACGTTCTTTTTAAGACCTCAGTAACCAATCAACAACCGCGAAAGCACATCAGAACACGATCAGAAAAAGCTTGACAAGCTTTCAGGTAGATTTAACTCTTAACTCTAGGATTTTCAGAATCATGCTTGTGTATTCACAACTGCCAAAAGCAGGAAAGATGTATTGTGAATTTGCTGCTGAACAGCCTTCCCTATGGATGAAATTGAGCTTTTATTGTATGATCAAAGATATTTATTTAAACAGGAATTTTACAATGATATACGAAGAAAGAATAGGCTGGTCACAGGGGGTTCAGTGAAAGCACAGCCAGCTGCAGGGTGAAGCAGGTGAGTAGCTTTCCATCCACAGGCCTTTCGGGGGGGGGGGGGGTTCTCGCCCTTTTTCTCCATCATCCCAGTGTGCTGCCGAAGGACAGAGGGGCAGGGTGGTGGGGGTGACTCCATTTTCCCTGTGGACCAGGACAGCTGAAGCCCTCCTGAGTCACTCAGACGCAGCTGTCCAGATGGTGATGGCCACAAGAAACGTGCGTTCAGATGCCCAGAGCGAGGGGATAAAATCAAAGTGACAAAACAGCAGCACAACTTGAGATGAGCCTGGGGACAGCTGTGTTTTGGGCACCGCAACAAACTTATTGTAATCCTGAGGACAGCCGGAACCGGGGCAGATTGCAGGCCTGCTAACACCAGCAGCTGAGGGGGGTTCCGGTGAAGCGTGCAGTGCACTAGACGCAAGTCCAGCAACTTCCAAATTTTCCTCTCTAATATTAACACATAATGCCGCTTTATTCATGATTTGACTACCTACTCCATAACCATCCTCAGCATTAAACGAGATAGTACAGCATAGGACCATTTTCTATTCCAAAGTGAACCTTTGAGAGTAAAATAGTACAGAAAAAAACCAACGCCAAAAAGATATGAGGTGGTGGAGGAAACACCTCTCACCTTACAAATATTAAGGCATGAGCTACAGCCATCTTGCCTAGCTTCACTGGAAGGTTTTAACGCCGAAATTGTCGCCCTCCATCCGGATTTGAGCAGACATATAGAA
>JAODKN010000063.1:16168250-16205989 GCA_026774425.1 Petrocephalus zakoni
TTTTCAATTTTCCTTTTGATGTGCTATCTGTCACTGTTAAAATAAACCTACCATTAAAATGATACTGTTCTGAGACTCTTCATTTCTTTGTCAATGGACAAACTTACAAAATCAGCAAGGGGTCAAATACTTATTTCCTCCACTGTATATGAAATTGCGAGCGTGACCAGCTAGCTAACGGCATTGCCATCATCACGGTGGGATGATGGGAGCCTCAGCCTTGCTGTGAGGGGACCGGTGAGCCAGACATATTACCGCTGTCAGGTCCCTCCAAGAGGGAAAGAAATAAAAGCTTAGTGGGGGGGGGGACACCTCTGAGGGCCTGACAAAGGATGGGGGCCACGGTGCACAATAAGAGGTCACATTACTGCCCCAGTGCTTGTTTTGCTGGCTCTCTGTCTGCAACAAACCTGACTGATTATGAGGCCCAGGGGCTGGCCCCGTTCCCATCGCTCAGCACCAGGGAAGGGGACCTGAGGAGCGATAACAGACAGCAGGAGGGAATGCCACCAGAGTGAGGCGTTTGCGCTGAGACTCCAGCGTCTGTGATGCACCACTGTATCTATAAGCTCTTTGATAACTAGCATGGGAGGTACAGACAGGATCAAACCTAAGCAGTGTGATATTAACTACCCTACAAACCGTCCTTCAATCATATTTCCGATCTGTGACAGATTTGGGCATGGGCAACATTGGCATCCTGCCTGGTGGTGTGTTTCCCAAAAGCATAGTGGCTAACTACGTTTGCAACTTACATAGTTGGAACTGTGCAACTGAGCGGGTCCAACTATGTAAGTTGCTAACAAGAACTTCTGGGAAACACACCCTGGGGTGGCATTTGCAAAAAATCTAAGAGAAGGAATGGTACATTTGTGCGATCGATTTTGATGTCACCCATTTGTGCATCAACTCAATGATATGTTACCATGTGGATCAGAGTGAGTGCCGTAAGTCTTATTTGTAAACTCCTGACTGAGCACATTCAGAGGTGGGGGACATGGGAGGGTGGGGGGGGGGATCTCCCCACTGCAGTATGGGGAAGGGAATCTACCACTACCTTTCTACAGTATTAATGCAATTAATAAAACCAGTCACATTAAGAAATGTTACCAAATAAGCCACAATTCATTTATTAAAATATAAGTGAATACATAGGTCTACTTATGTAATTGGGTCTGGGTTGTGTGAATTCGTTAATAACATAAAACCTGTCTGCACACCACCAAGGTGAAGAGGTTTAGTCTTGACCCTTTACAGATTTACAATGTTGGGAAATAAATAAAAAGAGGAGAAACGCGCCCGAGACAAAGGTACGCAACTATTTCATCTCTTTATAAGATGAATATAATGCATTGAAATGAATAGGCTGTTATAACTCCAATGAATGTTATTAGCCTATGATGCTTGCTATGCTCTTATACATAGTGCGACAATATTATGTTGTCTGTCCAATTAGCAACTAGCATTAGATATTAGAGATTTCACTTATGTAGTTTCATGATAATTCAATGATAATTTCATTCAATGATAATGTGTTCGGCCTATAGCAAAATTATTACAACCTGGTCTGGTGAAGTTTCACTGAAGTGGCATCATATAGATTTTCTGTGATTGTACTGATTAGGTCTTTAACTCAGTAGGTTCAGGGCAATTTTCAGTGCTGTAGGATGTTAAAATATGTGTATATTATGTTTATTATTATACTATGTATTTTTTTATGATATATTGAGTCTTTTGGAGGGGCATAGAATTAGCTGGGGGTCATATGGTTAATCTTTCGTATTCTGAAAGTTTGATAAATTCAAGTTATGTATGTTAAATTGTGCAACAAATGTATAAAGTGTGTGTACTTCATATATTGTATATTGTATGTTAATGCAAATTCAGGGGTACTTCTGAAATATTCTGGAGCACCCTCTAGCACTGCTCAGGATGAGGAGCTAGCTACTTCCTTAGCAGGACAGGCCTCTTCAACACCGGGCTCTTCAGAAATGTTCTCCAAGCCACAAGATGAGAAGCCATCCACCTCCTCAGCCACACAGGTGTCTTCAGAAATGTTCCCTGAGGATGAGGATGAAGGCCTATTTTCTTTGACTACTCTCCAGCAGGTGTGTCTGTGCACACACACATGGGTTTGCATAGATCACATTTGAGGACTTAAATGTCCCCAGAGTGTGGTAAAACCTGAAATTTCCCTACTTTTGGGGACATTGTTTCAGGTCCCCATTTGGTAAACTACTCTCCACAGACTTTGGATGTAACTGGTTTGCAAAGGACTAAGGGAGATACTATGCAACTTGGTTTTCCCAAGAAACAAGATGGATGGAAGAAGTTGCCACCACCAGTATTTCAGGAAGATGTTGGTTAGTGGTGAAAAATGTTTGTTGGAAATAAGGCTCAATAAAGGGGTAACAACTGAAAAGCAGCAGAGAGCACTTCACGAAGCTGAGCAGAAAAGATGGAAACAGGTGTTGACATGTTTGATGGCTATTGTGCATTCTCTGGCAATTAGAAATCTGGCACATCGAAACACTGTACTCTCCATCAAATGGAAAGCTGAACAAATGATGGTTGATCCCATCATGAAAAGACACCTTAACTATGTCCAAAAAGGAACCTCAAGTCACACCATCTACTTTATCCATCAAATACAGAATTAACTCACTGATTTGTTGAGTAGCAAGATCATTTCCATAATGGTGATCTCAAGCTTGCAAAATTTTTCTCCATCATTCTTGATTGCACTTCAGATGTCAGCCACGCTGAACAGCTGTCAGTTGTTCTGTTGATCTGAATTGTGTCACTGAAAGAGAAGCTCCACGAAGAATTGTATGGTTTTTTTGGAGGCAGAGGTGTCCACAGGCCAACACTTGGTAACTTTAATCCTTAAACAATTAGAGGAGCTTTAAATTCCTTTTGGGGACTGCAGAGGACAGTTTTATGAAAATGGGGCCAGCAGAGGAGGCAAAAACAAGGGTGTTCAAACCTGGCTTTTGGAGATAATTCCAAGAACTCCGTTTGTGCTATGTAGGACTCACACATTGAACTTGGCTGTGGTTGATGCCACTAAAAATTCTGTTGATGCCACAAGTGGTAGGCCATCGTGAGGAAATGTCGTCTTTACTATGAAGATGTGGATTGAGACAAGGTAGGAAAGCAAAGTTAAAAATCTTGAGCCACTAAAGCAACTATGGTGAGAGAGGCACAGACTGAGGTGAGGGATCAAACCAAAGATCCAATGATAAGGATTGTGGCCCATTCCCATACCACTTTTGCACTGGTATTCATTCATGAAAATGAGCTGACCAAGATTTATACAAATTTGTGGACTGCAATCACCATAGTTGAAGGAGAAAGGAGCTTTTCAAGACTTAAGCTCATCAAACACTACTTGAGCTCCTTAGCAGCCTTTCCATATAACCATATAAATGCTTTTAGACAAAAGGCATTTATTTGTATCTGTATGTGATTTATTCTAGTCTTAATTTATATTTGCTCATTTGAAACAAGGGCTAGTTCAGTGATGTGCCTTCTTTGTTTGGGGGGGAAGGTTGGTATCGGGGTTGTGTTCACCCAAAGCACCATACAAGGTAGAACCTCCACTTTTTCAGATACATAACTGTGCAATCTAAATCAAGTGACCAGCAGCAAACATATACAATCAAAAGACAGCCTCACTCCACATGACACAGGCCACTATTTCATCACAAAGCCCAGGATTCTCCACCAGACAACGATTCTACCAGCCGATAACCCAAGGTTACATCACAAGGGCACAAGGCGTATTGAGTCAAAATCTGTAGTCATATGCATTGTCTCTGACAGAGATGCAGCTGAATCACATTATTTTTGGCCAACATCCGGAGTGCTTTTTGGCCTTTGGAGCCAGGACCTGTGATTAGCTGGCAGGAAGCTACCATCTTAGGGAGCACTTGTGGCACCTCAGGGCTGACAGGCAGCAGACGGTGGCTAAGGCTGTGCTCTCAAACCCCATACTGATGTTACTAGGTACGAATGGAGCCAGGATGCAGGACCTTCTCCTCTCTGGGATTCCCTGCCTGTGTGGGGGGGGTGATTAGCCAGGAACACGACGGCTTCCTTGGAATCCGTGCCCATTTCCTGTTTGAACTAGCGGACAGCGGCCTTTTCTTTGCTCCACATCCTGAACCCACCCTGTCCAGCTGGCGCGGCCCTCAGCTTAACCGTTTCAACACCCTGCAGGAAACGCTGTGGAAACGGCGGCACTCACAGCTTCCTAAAATGCCACCCACACCATTCTGCTTAATCAGCAGATTCTGAAGTAACTTTCATGCAGAAAAGCAAACAGCAGGCGGGAAGACTTCAGAGAAATCTTTGGATACATGTTTGATGAATACAGGCCTGGCGATGAGAAGGACATCTGGACCTCCAACCAGGGCTTTTAAGGATTTGCTGCAGGGTTTTTGTCCAGTGGCGATGTTCCTCATGGCCTCGTTGAAGGCACTGGTCTAACAGTTGCTGTCCAGTTGAAGGGGGGTTTGAGATGCATAAACAGAGCAGCTCCCTTTAAAGCATACACACAAGTTTGAAAGACAACAAGCACGGACCCCCTGAACCCTATGGGTCAAAGCCCATCCAGGGGTTCAGTGAGTAGGGTGGGGCCTTCCGCTCCCTCTTCCTCTGAAAAAAACCCAGACTCGACCTTCAGCAATAACAGCAGCCTGATACAGGAGCAAACAGAGGTAACCCCAGAAAGGAACAAATAGAAAAGTAGAAAACAACGGCTGCAGTAGCAGCCCCTCCACTGTCACCCCGTCAGGGAGGGGCACTGGGGAGTCGATAGATCCCTACGACAGCCCCCCCGGGCCTCGCCTGCCTCATCCCCCTGATGTCACCCTGGGCTCCGGCCGCTTTATGAAGTGGTCGTTTAATGAAGTGGCTGATGAGAAAATGAGAGGGAGGCTCCTCTGGGTGCAGATAGCTCATGGTGGCCTTCTGACTCCTGGCAGCTGCTTCAGCCTCCAAACGATGGCAGTGGTGGTGGGGTCAATGGCTGGGAAACAGGCAGCCCTTGGCTCTTACGCTGCCTACAGTGGCTTAGGGGTGACCCGCAACCCCCCTGTGTCACACAGGGCAGAGGGGTGCATTTTTCTTCCTGCTCCTTTAAGTGGGTCCCCATCTACTGTTCCTGGCACCCAACTCTGCGCCCCCCCCAGCCAAGAGCCTTGGCTGCTTCTCCAGAATCCCTAACCTGGAGTAATTGTCTGTCATATTTCCCACCCCTGTTAGCATTAGCGCCCCTCTTTCCCTATAAAACGCTGTCGTCCTTTGACTTTTAGTGCAACTAATTTGCACAGCGGAGAGGCAGACCCGCTTTGTTCTGCCATGGCCGGGCAGCTGTCATTGGACAAGATGAATTGGGCTTTATTAGGATGGCTTGTGCAATCGGGGGGAAAGTATTTGCTTAGTGACGGGCCGCTCTCAACCGCCCCACCAGTGCACTGGCCTTGGCAAATACTTGTATTATTTCTTTTTGTTCGTCTAAACCCAGGCCACTTCCCACATAAGCGTTTAACATACCTTCCATCATCCTGCCCACCTACCCACCCCTTCCTTCCATCCATTCCATCCTCCCACCTCCATCCTTCACCCTCCCCGGCATTCTGCCCCCATTCCCACTTGTTCCATCCTCCAGCCTTTGCATGTTCCGGTCCGACTTCCCACCCTTTCCATCCTCCTTCCTGGTTTCCATCCCATTCCATCCTCCACCCTTTCCATCCTCCCGCCCACCTTCCTTCCGTTTCCATCCTCTACACTTTCCACCCCCCCACCTGACTTCCCATCCTTTCCATCTACCCACCTTTACTTCCTTTCTATCCTGCCACCCATTTTCCGTCCCTTTCCATCCTCCACCATTACAACTTCCAGTCCAACTTCCCTCCCATTCCATCCTCTCATCCACCGTTCCATCTTTCTGCCCGCCCACTTTACCTCCCTTTCCATCCTCTCATCCGCCTTCCCTCCCTTACCATTCTCCACCCTTTCTATACTCCCGCCTGCCTTCCCTCCCTCTCCATCTGCCCTTCCATCCACCCACTTTCCCTCCCTCCCCATCTGTCCACACACCTGTCGTCCACTCACCCAACTTTTCCTCCCTTTCCATTTGCCCGCCCGGCCACCTTCCCATCCACAGGTTGGTTGATCATACTCATACATTATGATATTTACGATATTTGCCATTTATAAATTTCATATATTTTTTGTGCAAATAAGCATGCCTCGTTATTCAAACTTGTCGATGGATGCATTTTTCGAATAGTCCGCAGTTTTAATAATGATATCAGAACAAATTCTGCTGTCCCTAATGTATTGAAATTGCATTGAACTATGTACCTAAAACTGAGGCTTGCACTAAACTGTGAATTTTGTGTACCGTTACACCCAAGGATTCAAGGGTTGTATACCTTGCATGCGACAAATACAAGTCAGACCTGCATAACTTGCACTGAAAATTAATATTAAACAGAATAAATTGTGAAAATTGCTATTTAGTTTACATACTCTTTCTCGTCACATGGAAAGTGGTAGAAGGACACACATTACCTTGCCATATTGCCTTGTACTCGTCATGACATAGTGGCTTGGTTATGTTCTGCAACAAAATTTCTTGCTACTATTATCATCCTGCCTTTCACCATACAAGGCTTCAATATGGAAAACTGGAGAGCAAATATGTTATTTTCAAAGTAATTTATTTCATATGTTCTCCACTGGGTACCGGAAGTGATGGCCAGAACGTATTGGATGTGCAAATGTTTCTGGTGTGCATATAAAATTATCAGGTGACCACATTAACCACCCCCCCCCCTCCCCCAGCCAAACGATCTTTCCCTGTTCAGGCATGCAACAAGCAAATCACAAAACACGTGCTCGATCACTGAATATCTCTATCAGGCTATGCCACACTGGATCGATGGACAACACATGTGACTTTCCCGGCACAGATGTGTTAGTGATTTGTAGCGGCGCCCCCTGATGGACTGTGTCTGATGCAGTCTGTTATTTTACCTGTACACACCACTGTCTTCTTTGCAACAGGTAATTGTGGGAATCTTTGGAAATACCCCGCTGGGCTTCCACATGATTGAACAGCTGTTTTTATCATTCCCATGGACACAGTCAGAATGAGCAAAGCACAGATTCGGGAGTAATAGGAATCGGGTTTCGCACAGCTCCTGGCACTGGTTCTTGCCTTATATTGCAGGACTGTTCCGGCCACCTTGTACTGCTCAAAGGCTCCTTCCTGAGCTAAGCAAGTGGGCAGGGCAGCGGTCTTCAGCGTAGTTCTTCCTGCAACCTGCTGGGAACCTCCAGGTTTAGGGGCCCAACTTGTGGGAAAGGGGCAGGGTGTTGCCCCTGTCCGCCCCCACAGCACTGCCGCCGTCAGTAAATATTGACTGCTTGAATTACGCCATGGGCAGAGACAGGCGTGAGAAGAAGCATCAATTGAACATCTGTTGGCGGCAAGTGATGGCCGGCGTGTGGGGGAAACAGGCGCAGAGCGGACAACTAAGGGGTCTCGGGTTGGCCGACTTTGTGTCCAGCCAAACAGGGTTGGAGGGATTATACCCGAAATTGTGAACCTTCTGATTTTTTATATTTCCTGTTCCTGATGTCACCTTGGATAGAATCCCAGCAACGGCATCCAGTGTGAAACATGAGCCCCTGCCCCCCTAGAGCATGCTGGAGCCCAAACATGCTCCTTGCCACCTAGTGCTCTCTGTGCACCCCCCCGCCCCCCCATGCTTAGAGGCAGGGAGAGGGGGGCGTTTCTCTTCCTGCAGATTCCATTATCTCCTTGTGGGAGCTGGGGCATGGTAGCAACCCCAGGGGTCAAAGGTAAGAGTCGTCTCCCCAGGCGCATCAGTCGCTCCCAGGCCAAAGCCACAAGAAGGGGGGTGCCCATATGTTGTCTTCACTCACCCCAAGCCAGAAGTTTGCAGAGAGGTCCCCTGGGAGCTTCAGATGGAGCTGTAAAATGAAAGGGAGCCCCCAGCTTCACCTCCCCCCACCCCCAACCACAGCAGATCACATGCCCTCCTTCTGGCGTCCAGGTCGGGAAGACCCCAAAGGCGTATTTCCCGGAGTCCAGGAATGTGATCAGCTTCTCCAGCCTTCCACATCGGAGGGCGCATAGGTTCCTCGCGTGATCACATCCGCTTGGCACTCCACCCTACATGCGGCCCTAAATAAGGCCTAACGAGCCTTTTAATTAGTCATGCTAATAATCTACCATGCAGCTAATCCGAGGTAAGTTTTCCATTTGTTTTAAAAATACAGGCCTATTTTTTCTTGCCACATAAAACTGGTGTGAAGAAACAATAGGGCAAGACAGGCTGGGGTGGGGCTGGACCCAGGGGGCAGGACTGGGGCGCCTTTCTCTTGGGTCGGAGCTTTGTGTCCAGGGCCCGCAGGTGTATTAGCTCTCTTACAAGCTCACCGTCATCCTATGGAAACCTCATTTAGCAGTGCAGGAATTTAGGTGACAGGTGTCAGGAACAGATGCGCCTTCTGAGCCGCTTTCCGCTGGCCCCAATCTTAACGACAATGCACCGCACGCCACCCCCCCCCACCCTCCGGCCAAGAGCAATTAATTAAGAGCGTGGGGGCACCCCCACACATCACGCTTCATTTCGTGGGAGAGCGCTTTCCCATGCTCAGCATATGCTCGGTCTTTTAGTCGGTTCCTACTTTCCACTGAAGAATAATCCGCGGATTAAAGAGGCCCTGAATCCCAGAGGCCCGTCGGCCTCGTCGGCGATTCCTCAAAACGCGGCCGCCTTTCCTGTAAGAATGGTGTCGTCGTGTTCGGGACTTGTTCCTACTTCCGTGGCTGCGCAAAAACACCCGAGACAAGCTACACTTCTGTGTGCTAAATGACTCTACTGTCAGCCAAAGTCATTTGTCGTCTGTTGTGGTAGGAAGGGTGTTGGGGAAGCAGCTGTCATAGTAACGGCGACACAAAGGCAGAGCAGATCAGGAGAAGGCAGAATGATCACAAGTGAGAAAGGACACGAGGACAAAGGAACACGTGAGCACAGGCGAGCCTCGGAGAGATTACAGAGCAAAAACCAAACAAGGAGCTGAGTGCAGTGAAGCGTCACGAAAAACATCACAAGATACACAGAACTAACAAGACATAGTACCATTACAAGTATATAACAGCAGAAAAGATCTTTATGTTACAGTAAACAATAAAAGCAAGCAATCCATCCATCAGTGAACTGCTTATCAAAGTCTGGTTTGCAAAGAATTTTTTCTTTAACAAAAATAAATAAAAAAAAAAAAGGATGTGAAAAATGTGCACATTCCCCTCCTTATATTCCTGTCATTTAAAGTCTTTCTAACACCACCCCACAAAAACAACCTGGGCCTAGAAGACCTACTGGCTCACACACAATTAGTAAACAGAAAATGGATCGAAAGAAAAAAACAAAACAAACTGATCATAAAAATACACCAAGGAGCATTTCCACAGGTCACAGAGATGTGAAGATGGATGACCGTGACTAAGAAGCCAGCCTCCCCAATGTCTCAAGCAAATGGTCACCATTGAATCATCGTTTGGGAACACTGTTTCTTGCAGGAAGATCAGAGACCCCAGGCGGAGAGAGACCCCCAGATGCGGGTCCTCGGGAGGGGGGCATCAGACAGACTTTTGGTGCACTCCACCCCTCCTACTCACCAGGAAGAGCATTTGGGAACCGCTTGAGGCCCTTGTGCACCCATTGAAGTTCTCCCCATTGTCACCACGGCAACAGGTGTGAGGCAGGTGCCTGGGCTAGAAGCCCCGTGCTAAAATATGCACGAGATGATACGAGGCGGGTCCGCACTGCGACAGGCTGGCAGCAGGGGCCACCACAGGCGCTCTGTGCTCATTAAACGCTCCTCATGACTCAATTATCCATGCAGGCTGCCCTTTAATAATTCACACATGGGAGACGGAGCCACACTCACATTTGCCTGCAGAGGACGCTGGGTGGCCGGCCAATCCACTCTGAGAGTGAGGCACTGCACAGAACGGGCTCACTCTCGCCGACTTTGCCAGAAGTGACTGCTTATGAAAACAGGATCCCTCTAACTTCCTCTGAAAGAGTGCATCCTCTTTCACTCTATAAATCCTGGAGCGCTAATGTGCTTCCTAGAATTTTTGGAGCCAAAAAAATTCCCTGAAAAGCTGCAGCGCTAAGGTTAAAGTGCTGGTGAGATCTCTGCAGAACAACATACGACACCCACCTCTACAGGACAGTAAGCATACCCTCATGTCCTCTGGTAAAAGCTTGCTGGTTAATCATTAAACACTCAAAAATGAAAAACACTTAATGCAGGTGGACCAAGGTGCTGTGAACACAAAGCCTGAGCCTCGGAGACTGAAACATCAGAAAACACCCATACACATACAATTAACCACAAACATAATAATAAAAGGGGCTGTAAAGCCACTTGTAAATAAGGGTGGTCTTCCACAAAAATGGCATATATTCCAAGCTACATATAAAAAAACATACCAGAAACAAGGATGCCATCTAGTGGCAGATCTGAACACAACACAAACTGCTGACCAGATGCTCCTCTCGGAAATGACAAATTGGATGCTGGCAACCTCAGAGGTCTTCAGAGACCACGTGCAACCCCCCACCAGAGGGGCACATCAGAAATAAGACAGGTTAACTCAGTAATGTGCAACCCCCCCCCCACCCCACCCCAATTCAGTTACCAAGGAAGTGATGGAGAGGCGGGGGCTTGGCATGGTTACCAGACTCACCTCAGACCCCCCCACCGACCAGCTGTCTACCAAGTGACTGAGGATCCCCATAGAGAGTGAAGGTGTTTCTCAATACCAAGAATGCAAAAAGATCATTCTTGTGGTCTAACTTGCCTCCTTAGAATGAACTTGGCATGCAATGAATCACAGGATTTTCATTTGGCGAGGATGCAACTGATGCATCTTTGACATTGGGGCAGGGTAAAAACAACATCCAGTGCCAATCCTTCAACAGGTCACAACACAGAGAAAGGCTGTGACTGGTTTGTAAAAACTTTATTAACAAAACAGTTCAAATTGCAGCTCTTGCAGAGTCTAAACGTATCAAATCAATATATACATGATATTAGGAACCTGACCTTGGACCTGAGATTAAAAACAAAAAAAAACCTATGCACACACAAAATTAGTGGCGAGTATAAACACATGGCCCTTAAGAGCAACCATTCAGCAGTAGCCTTGCTCGTGCCTGGAGGTCTTGGATCCACCTGGGTTTATTTGAGTGATCTGGGTTTTTTTGGGGTTTTCATTTCGGGTTTTTTCTTTGGGCTCGAGAACTCCTTGGTGCAAAGTTCACAAACCCAGCGACCTGCAATATAAAAAGACAGAAAGTCAGCTAAATGTTAACAGGCACGCGCAGCCACTCTGACGTAACACTGCCATAACACCTCGAGACACACAGTGTGGCAGCTGCTACACAAATGGGACATCCAACCTCCAATAGCTTATGTCTGACAAGGAGGCTTGGAGCCTACCCAGGACAGGACAAGGCACAAGGCAGGGGTATACTCACAATGGGACACCAGTCAATTTCAGGGTATACGTGCACGCACACACACACACACACACACACACCAGGCAATTTAGAGACTCTATTCAACCTAACAGTATGCATTTGGACAGTGGGTGGAGATGCACACAAAGTCCACATACAAAGTTCAGTGATGGGATTCAAAATCCAAGCCCTGAAGAGGACAGAAAACAGCACAACTGCAAAACTACTCAGCCATGCCAAGTAGTTTGTGTAAATACATAAGGTCCTGCAACAGCCATGTCTAGGGAAACACCTTCAATTTCAATTTCACACTCCTGCACACACACACAGATTTATTTACAGTGAATTGACCCAAAAGCAGCAAAGGTATGTGGAGGGAAGGGTGACAGCTGAGACAGGGCAGGCAGAGGGATGGAGCTCACCCAGTGGAATGGAGACCATGCCCACACAGAAGGTGTGGAAGCCGCGGTCACACTGGTCACAGAACATCATCTCCTCTTCGTGGTGGGGCTGCTCGCACACCATGCAGGTCTTACACTCCATGCACTGCCACGGGTATGTCTTTATCATGGCCACCAGCTCAGTACTCATGTCCAGGCAAGACGGGTGTCCTTGGGGGGGAGGGGGGGGGGCACAAAGGCATTTTGGCAACACAACATTGACAGAATTGGAATTCTCTGCCAACTGCCGTTGCTGCAACATGCTATAGGACATGACACTGGCTGATATGGGGGGGGGGGGCACTCACCGCTGTTCTGGCACTGGGAGCAGTGAATGAGGTCCTCTGGCTTGCCCTTCTTGTTGGACTCCTGACCCTTCTGACATATGCCGCAAAAGGCATTGGGAATGATCTTAGGCTGGAAGGGCAGAACATGGCTATAAAGACCACGGTGGCGGGGCAGGGGAGGGGGCACCACCTCAAAGCGGCATTAAGGGGCTCCCAACGTCTTCAGAACATACCCGCCGCTTAAGTATTAGAGGCGCTACAATTTAAGCTAAAGCCACCGTGAGAGGCAGGCGTACCGAAAATTCCTCTGTGCTTTGAGCGTTCAGCATAAGCTAGCTTCCAGGTAAAATAAGAATACTGCAGAGAAGTCAAAATTACAGAATGTTTGCAAAAACATTTTAAAAAAAAATTTACTGATATAACTCGAAAACCTATAAGCTCACAAATGTCGCCAAACCCAACAGAGACACCACGAAATCCAACAAGTAGTAAAACTAATTCTGTACCACCAGAGGGGGGCATTGAGCTACTGTAACTTATATTCGGTGATCGTACAACTCAGCTGCCTTTTCACTTTTGACAGCCAAGACAAATATGGATCCTCAGACAAAACGTACTTAGCACACATCTGTTGGTGCTGATAAATTACCACTGGCGTTTCACTGAAAGGTAAACACATTCACAAGTCGGTTTTTTATGTTTGACCCATAATGAGATGCCGATCTGACAATAACTTTTGCCCATTTTTTTCTGACTTGTTGCCCCACTCAGTTGATGTTACTTCAAAGTTAGATTATAAAACTCAACACTACATTCAACTCCATGTCAGGGACGCTATGGTTCCAAGCTTTCATTTACAGACATTTTAAAGAGAGTTTGCCTTGTGCCATTCTAAGTTCAAGTTCTAGAGGAACCTTGGAACCTCAGAAGGTTCCTGCTGTTGGCTTCAACAGGACCACCACAAAAGCACCCCAGAGAGTTTTTGCAGGTTCTGCACAGGGAAAATGATGATGTCAAAACAAGGACGACCATGCAGGGAAACCAGAAAGAAGGCTTCTAACAAACAGTCAACAGGGTAAAAAAATATTTGTGCAGGACATTTGTTTCAAATCTTTATTTCAACGCTTATCTGAAATAAACCTAAATACGTGACATTTCAGGCAAACTCTGTATTAATCTGGTGGAGAAAATGATAGGCGCGGTCACCTTCAGAGAACCTGACCGATGGAAAGGAAGTGCAGCAGGGAGAGGCATGAATGAAGCACAGAGTTACGTAGAAAAAAGATATCAACAGCCTTCAAACACTTCACAGTCCGAAGAGCAGCAGCCCAGGTTAAACAGCTTCAGCTAGTGAGTAATCACACCAACAAAAAACAGTCATCAAAATAAAACATGATACATTGTGTGTTGGATAGGATCAACAGAAGCTCTGGACTGAACGGAACTAGTTCTAGTAGATTATGACTAAAAATAGATTCAAGGACCATGTTTTGGGACTGACTTCCACTGGGCCACTTATTTGAATGGGGTCAAAGCCAGTACCAGGCTTTGATAGTGTTGTGAAAATGAACAAATGCTATGCATAGCAGCTTGGAATTACTATTTGTGTATATGTCAGCACCTGCACACAAAACCACTTAACACAATTCAGTCGCACAATTCTTATCCCCAGAACCAAGTAAACTATTTCAGGATTACCTTCATCTAAAATTCAGACCTCACTGAGGTGTTTAATGGTCTCTTAAAATTTACTGTCCAGTAGATGATTCATTATGATCAGCCATCGTTGCCATCCGCTGACACCTGGCTAAGCAGCAGTCATGGTGATTATCTCACCTGGGCTCATACTGAAATTATGCAGTAAAACTATGGATACCATTTGTATGCAAGGTTTTAGGCAGGGTGACAAAACATTTAAAACTTATTAAAAGCAGTAAATAAAGCAGAAATGTAACAGGTAACTTTTCAAAACTTACTCTGGCTTTGAACAAAAACAAATTAACAATGTGTTAATTTGAAAGTGAATTGTGGAATGAATTTAAAACCAAGATTCAATCTGGGATCATTTTCAAAGAACCGAGCTGGTCCACAAACAGACAGACCTGTAGCCTTTTGGACTCAGCCACGGTATCTAACATTAAATTCCAGACCTGCTATATTAACTTACTTCTATACACATACTTGCCCTACAACAGAACATCACTCAACTAAACAACACGACTGTGCTGGGCTCAAAAAAGTGTTTTAACTTTTTCTCATAGTGTCACAGGAATAAACTTCTCCTTAAATATTTAACAAATATTTAAACTCTGGGTACAGAAATGACAAACACTGGAAAAAGTGCACTTTATATCCAAGCCTTCACATGCCCTTTGGCAAAATACTGCTATAAAATGCAACCATAGCCTCAAACTGTGCCCTGGCCATAAACACTTACAACGTTTCAAATGTAGATAATTAGGGGGACAGCGCTCGGCTCAGCGGGCTAAGCCTCTGAGTAGGGCTGCACGATATCACATCGCGATGTACTTGCGATTATTTCGCACATGTGCAGTAATCACCAGGGCTTCAGATGACGGGTGAAACATTTGGCCAGCCGCCAGCTTTTCAATACTATACAGGAGAATAATTACGCCCACAATTTGGTAAGCAGATTAGTAGTATGCCTAAAATATTAGCAATATGTATAAAGGATATGACAAATTCTTAAACGTGTGGGACTTTAAACTGCAAAAAGTACCGCCACAACACTGACGTCTTTCTGCCTTCAGTGCTTATCGCTTCCACGATTTACAAAAATGATATGTAGCGGGCTCCGCTAAACGAATTTAATAAACATAAGGACGCGTTGAATCTATACAGATTACTAACTTTTGGGCGTCAATATGTATCTCATTAATATTTTATGTTCACTACTAATCTGCTTACCAAACCATGGGCGTAATTATATGCCCGTATAGTACCGAAAAGCTGGTGGCCGGTCAAATGTTTCACGCGTCATCTAAAGCCCTGGTGATTACTGCGCATGCGGCATACAATCGCAAGTACATTGCGATGTGATATCGTGATGCCCTACCTCTGAACCTGTGATCGGAAAGTCATCAGTGTGAGTCCTTGAGGCCTTGGCAGAATAGTAACATCTGGGACCCTTGAGCAAAGTCCTTAACCCACAGCTCAATGGGCACCACTGCAGTTGGCTGCCCTTCACTGCCAAGTTCGCTCTCACCTATATATGTGTGTCTGAATGTCACAGAGATGGGCTAGGCGAAAAGAGAATTTCCCCACAAGGGCTCGATAAAAGTGTCATCATATTATCGGAGGTATTGAAAAACAACAGAAGGGATATAGAGTTATATATTATACATTAAATAATGTGCTAAAGGCCAAAATGCAACTATGGATTGAGTTCTGGTAAAAGTGCTTTAGGGGCCATTGTTTCCCATAATCATGGCCCAGCCTCTCACTTATGGGGCATGACACTCCTGCAGTGCTCTGTACTATGCCCAGGGAGTACCGCCCAACTGAAAAAGCCATTATTTGAAAATTATGTAAAGGAAATCTTTTGTTGATCCATTGGTTACAATGTTCTTACAGGAATTCAGGAAAAAAAAGTGGGCAAAAGGCAGGAAAAGCAGAGCCATGTGATGGTCTCTATAACCAGTCTCTGTGCATTTGATATCAGACTCACGCAGCAGAATCCAGGACATCATAAAAAACGGACTATTAAACGCACGTTTGGTACACAATGTAGGTCTACAGAAATAATATTACAAAAACGTTTAAATTACACACACCAAACTCTTTCCAACAATATTATATATACACATATATATATATATATATATATATATGTATATTGATAACGACATACCGCATTTTAATGCTACAAAGTATAGCGAACAAACTATATTACCAAATGTTAGCACTAGTAAATCTAGCAGCCAGAATAATGTGCTCACTTGCCTTTCAGTCACTAAGAGGCTGGCAACAGAGAGGTATATTAAGACAGTGGAAGTGGGTGATAACAGGAGCAGGGTTTAAACAGAAGAGTAAGAAAATAAAACCCAGAAACATTATTGCTCTAGAAAGGAGATGCCACCGTGTGCACGTCCAGTAAAACAGTTCAGAGCGAAACGGCGAGTGGTGGGGGGGGGGGAGAAGGGGGAAGGGTCATGGAAAGGGTCCCAGAGAAAAATTACGGTAACCTACGTAACTGACGTCTGCTGTGGGGAGAAGAGGCGAAGCAGACACGGATAGGAGGGGGTGGGGAAAGTGCTGTTGGATAAAGTCAGGGGCTTTTATCTTCTACCTTGTACCCAGGGACAGTTTTGTGTTGGAAGGGGCGTACAGGGCCATCCTTGCCCGGGGGGGCGGCCCGATCCTTGGCCTTGGCTTGTGCTGTGCTGTCCTGGCTGTCTCCATCCGAGGTGTTCCCAGAGGAGCTATCCTGTGAGGGGGGACAGTAGGCCATGGCTAATAAGTGACTGTTGTTAATGTTTTTGTTGGTAAAAAAAGGACCCGCCTCAAACCCGATGTGCACCCTTCCCCCCCAGCCTCCCCCAGATGCCCCCACCCACCGACGACCCGTTGACCTTCTTGCTCTCATCAACTTTGCCGGCGTCATCATCTGAGTCGCCGTCACTGTCCAGGGCAGGCAGCTCGGGGTCCAGCGGGGGCTCGTACAGGGCTGTGTTCAGCGGCAGGTAGCGCAACTCATTTGGGGAGTACCTGTGCAACCAGGAGACCAACTATCACCTACCAGTCCATAACCTAGCCTGCACCAGGGCTAAGGGTTCATGGATGACCAGAACCAAATGGGACAATCAACATAAATTCACAAACAAACTTACAAAGAGGAAGGCCCCACGCACCTCTTATAATAATCCTGAAACTGCCCAGGGATCAGTGCCACCGGGTACGGCCCTGTCTTGGTCCTTACTGGAGGCAGGACCCTGTACTTTCCCTGGGGCACTTGGATAATCTGTGGGGTGTCGCAAAGAACCTTTTTGTGTCTCTTTCCAACATCGCTTCTGTTTTATTAGTTGTATTCATAACCACATTCAGGCCTCTGGCGGCCGACTCACATGGGTCTGCAGGTCAAAGTACGCTCGCCGCTCCTCCATCCTCTCCCTGTTGAAGCTGCTGTTAAATTCTGCTGCCCTCTTGGCCGCTTTCTTGATGTACTCTGGCACCTTGCTGGCCTCCACTTTCTGTGGGATCTGCTGCTGCATTTGCTAGAAAAAGAACAGAAACCATCTAGCATATTCAGGTGGTACAGGACTACAGGGATGGCAGATTAGGGCCTAAAGGGGTGGGGAACATGACAGCACTGCTACAGACCCACGTTACAAATTACATCTGCGGGTCTAAATACTGCACATTTTGCGTTGCAGTATAGTGATCATCTGCCAAAAATTACATCACAGGAGTAAGATCCATGTCCAAATTTATATAGGTGGAATGACAGATTTTAAAAGGAAAACTATACACAAAACTATAGTGCAAAACAGGTCCAAGGGAATCTTAGATTAAGTGTACTAACAACATGATACAATGTGTCATTTAATTAAAAGTTCAGAAGAAAACGCACCACATTTTATCTAGGGCAGCAGTTATCGATTATTTTAGTAATCGACTATTCTGTCGATTATTCCATCTATTTATCGAGTAACCGGATAAGAAATACTTTTGCCTTATTAAAATGCAATGGTAACTATTCAAAAGAGAAAAAAGACAGGTCTCTTAAAATGAACAACATAGGTTTTAATGGCCAAACTACATACCATAATGATGGTATTTAAGTAATTCAACATGAGGGAGATGAAATAATCTGGAAAAAACACACGTAATGTTCGAGTAATGTTTGCAAATGCAGCACTTAAAAAGAGCACGTAATAATACAGATACTTTACTGCAACGCAGTATTTTTTGGCAAATAAATTACCATAAATTTAAGATATTTTGCCGTAAATTTGGTAGTAAATTCACATTGAGCCATGTGACCCGAGAAGTACAGACAGAAAGAAGTGGGACCGAAAACGTTCACGTGAACAGGTGATATAGAATAATAATGTGCCTCGAGGATCCATAAATGCATCCGTTAATAGCACCGACAGACATACTGTTAGTTCCTCTTGGGACAGTCCACGATCAAAGTAAAATCTCATGGGTTTGTCCGTGAGGATAATACTAAGCCTGTTGCGAGATCACAGGAAAGTGACTTTGGGTTATGTCGAGATCATGAGAAAAATAAGTCGTGATATTGAGATGTCCTCTACAGACTTCCTGTCACGACGATGGCGGGAGAAATGATGAAGGCTGCAGGGATTAGACCTCTCTAAGGGGCATTTATTCCACAGGATAGGGGGAAATTGGGGAAATACAGGAGCCAACATGACAGCAAGCACAAAAGGAATTGACAATATCCGACAGGGGTAACAGGATTCAGACTAACTAATAAAGCTGAGAATATCAAGGGCTAAACACAAGGCAGGTGTTCAGGGCTAACAATGGGATTGAGACACAAGGTAAAGCCAAATAGGGCACAGGTGAGGCTAATCAAGCCCCTCCTGAGGGCAACAGAGGGAAAAGACACGCAGGGCGGGCCTGAGCGTGACACTTCCGTAGAGAAGACCTGTAAACTGATATTTTAATCAGCTGTATTAACATGTTGGCAGTGCAGCCAACTATTTATGAAGCTGTTGGTAACCTGAACAACTTAATATGTAATGTTACCCGGCATCAATAGTAATTGATAAAATAATCAGTAAAATGGGGACGTTAGTTTCGATAGCCGCTAAACTATCTTCGGTCATAACTATTAATTATGTAAAGTGACCAGATTATTCATGTCATCCCGGACACTTTAAGCTAGGACAGGATTTGCAAACTACCATTTCAATCAAAAGGACCTGGATGTTAATGCAAAATAGCTGGATGACTCTTTCAATCAAGGAAACAAACCAGTCAAAGCACAAGAAGAACTGAACTATTTAGCCAAGCAAAGGAGCCTTTCAGGTTTAAAGTAGTTTGTAAAACCTGAAGTAGCTCAAAGTGTCCGGGATGGTCACCCTAAATTATGATAACCATTAACAGCTAATGCTGCGCCAATATACAACCCCTGGCAAAAAATGTGGAATCACTACTCTTGGAGAATGTTCAATAAGTTGTTTTACTTTGTAGTCCAAAAAACAAATCACAGATATGACTCAAAACTATTTTACCCAACAGTTGAACATTCTGGCTTTGTAAAACATACCTAAAAAAATTGACGTTGCAATTAATGGCACATCTTTTTTCTGATAAAGTAGAGGAAAAAATTATGGAATTAAGAACAAAAAAAAGAACAATTAGTACTAGTACTTTGTTGCACCACCTCTGGCTCTTATGACAGCTAGAATTCTTTTAGGCATGGACTTCACCAAGAAAAAACAAAATCAAAACCAAAATCAATCAGGTTCCAACATTCTCATATAGCAGTTGACAGAGTGGAGCCTTGTCATGTACTATTTTTTTACAGTTACCACCATAAATTTTCAACTGGATCCGGACTGTTTGCTGGCCATGTCATTGAGTTCATATGCCTTTCTTGAAGATACGTTTTAATACTCTTTGCTCGGTAGCAAGATGCATTATCATCCTGAAAAATTACTTCATGGAAATGACCGTGATTCTACGCGTGAATGTTAATGTTTGGAACTATTCACCGTCTCCATGACTCAGAAGTTTGCCGAAAATTCCTCCGCCATTTTTTAAGATGGGAGTATCACTGTCGCTACCAAATCTGTACAGCCTTGTTGCTACCTGATCTGTACAGCTGCTCCACTCTGTTTCTCACACTCCTGTCTCTACCGCTCTGCTACACATACTGCAGCGAAGCACATGGTGCGACAGTAATAATCCTCCGTGTGAAACACGGTTATCACTAAGCAGTATACAGTCGTGTGGATTAAACGAAGCATCAAAGCAAAGAATTTGCATCGAGAATTTTTTGTAATCGAGTTATTCAAATTACTCAATGAATCATTGCAGCCCTAGTTTTATCCCATAAGACAAGTTAGATGAGGTCTAAATTGAGAACAAGCAAGTGTTAATGTCAATATATGGCAGAATCCAGAAGCAGGTCCAAGTGGTTACTCACAGAGTACTCTTTTGTGATCCTCTGCCGCTCTCGCTCCTGGAGGATGACCGAGTACTCAGCGTGCTTCGCCGGATACTCCTTAATCATCAAATCAATGACCTCATCGCTGCGAAGAGCTGTCAGGCCTATGCAGAATAGCACAAGAGAGAGGATACATAATGCACAACCAGGGTTGTGAACACACTATAATGAAAAGAGGTCTGACATTCACATTACGGCCAAACTGAGCTCTCACCAAGGGTGCACTGCGTTTCAGTTATGACATTTTGCTCCCTCAGGTAGAGTTTCTCTTTGTGAGAAAGGTCTCTTCTTTCCAAATCTCCAAAATAGAAGAATTTCATTGTTAGAAAAGGTCTCCAAGTTGTGAGAAAGCCACTGGCCACACTGGTGCACCATCACTAGACCTTAGTGACAAGTTTTCTAGAGCTTTACCTGGGTATTTGCGCTTAAAGGACGTGACCCCAAGGTACTCGCTGACTTGCTCCTGCAGCATGTAGTACTCCCCGCTGTCATCTGATGGCCATTTGTACTCAATCAGGTTTTCTGCAGGGAAGTATGTAGGCCTGCAAAGATTGAAGATTCAGTGAAGGTCCCACAAAAGCTTGGCCTATAGCATGGATACCAGAAAGGCATTCACACTCCTGAAATGATTTCATCTGTTTCTTACACGAATGCAAACAGGCCTAGGGGCTGTTTCTGATGTGAGTCACTGGGCACATAACTACGGAGACCATAATTACCCCAGATCTTGGCTGGAGGTGTCACAGCTCCTAGAGCTGTCTCCAGAGCCCATCCTGCGCCTTTTTGGGGCTTGACTGCCATCGTTGGAGTTCTCCTCCATGTCATCCTTTGTGGACAGAGAAAAAAAACATTCCATTTTATTCTGAAACAACTCAGAAAAATAACATTTATGTATATATACAGGGCTACTGAACTACCACAACAAAGATTTAATTTGGACTGTGCAATCGTTCCCTTCCCTACAACCCCACAAGAAATATTTTCAAACTCCTGCATGTATTACTCACATCTAGCTATTCAAACCACTTTTATAGTGTACATCACGGATATGGCGAAGTGTGCTTCCTACATCTACACAATATTGCCAAACTACAATGATTCTTTACTATCCAAGACTCTGAGAAATTGATACATGCCTTTGTATATAGCAGGCTAGACTACTGTAATGTTCAGTTTTCTAGGAGTACACACCGTACATTAAACACCTTACAGTGTATTCAAAATGCAGCAGCTCGAATTGTCACCAGGAGCAGCAAGTTTGAACACATAACACCTGCTCTCATTTCCCTGGTCTTTGCACGCGGTTTACAAATCCGTACCCACGGTTTAGCAGTTTGTGCACACGTGTGCAAAGAACTTTCGGACAGATCGTGAACGCACTGCAAAGCTGTAGGACCTAATTTGTAAACCATGTGCACAGATTGCACTGTGGGCACGCATTTTTATTTCTCACCAGAACCCAGACGGGTTGCGTAGTTTTCCAATGAAGTTCTTATAACAAAAATAAAAAGAAATGTACATTGCGCCCCGTGCTGTTTAAAAGGAGCATCGTGATTCATTTTTCATCTGAACCGGTTTGAATCATTACACTTTTACGCAGATTTTTAACTGATTCACAATGTATTACTACATCCCTACCCTAGATTGTGGAATGGCTTGCCAGCCTATGTTTGGAATACCAAATCGGTCTCAATCTTTAAAATATCAACTTAAGACCTATTACTTCAGTTTACCTTACCCACAACCTAACACAATGTAACTATGGCTGCTTATCCATTGCTCTGTCAATGCTTGTTCTGACCACACATGATCTCTGCCTTCCCACATGCAGATGGCGCCCGGGGTGGGCACCATTTGAGCTGGAGTCCGGGTTCAGTCCCATGGAGGGGTGACATCGTGGATATGGTTTACGACCGGCAACATTATGGGGGTTAACTTCAATACGCCACTGTAAAACGGCTGGGGTGGACAACTGATTCATCGACGGGCTTTGGCTCCCTCGACCACAGTTCTCACCTTGCTTTTAGCAAGCAAGCGCACACTTTCTTTTTCAGCAATGTTAGCATTCCCAGGGGGGGTGGGCAGTCAGTTGACCTTGGACCCCCAGAGGTTTTTCTTCTCACTACTTGAGTTTTTGGTTCCTCTGCTCTGTTGTCAGTTGGCTTACTTTCTTTTTCATTTTCTTGTCTTTCATTTTCCCTGGTTTGCACTAATCTCTCCTAATGATGTTGTATTGCACCACACCCGTGCAAAGCGCCTTGGAGTGACTGTTGTGAACACATGTGAACATAAAAATAATTTGAATTTAATATCTGCTGAACAGTAGGGTCACTTAAATGAGAAGGGGCTACATGGATAAAAATTATTTAATTGGATTTTATTCACCTAAAGTTTGTGTTTCATCCATTACTAAGAGACTTGGGTCAAGGGTGCAGCTCAGCTGGTGGCACTACAGCAACATTAGTCAAGTTTCGGCTCAACGAAGCAACGATTACGTTACGGTCCCACTTTGCTGGTAGTTCTCCCGCGTTGACGGGGTTGTCCAGGGAAAATATTGCCGCTTAGGCCAGCCTGACAGCCACAAATCGCTCTGTGGTGCCCCTGGGAAAGATCCATGCTCATCGACGAACCGCCTAACCGCCATAATATGGTGCAGCTGCCGGACGCGTAGCTACGGTCTACATAGGCGCCGAGGCGGGAAGATGAACGATGAAACTCGAAAAAGTCCATATTTCGTTAGACTGACAGACCCTCCCGCTGGTAAAAACGGAGAATGTGGCGGAGAGAGGCTACGAGCGCTCCGTGCAGCTGCGCCGTTACCTCACGGAGGGGATTTATAGGTACATTTCGGGGCTGCTTATATGGCGGTAACGGTACGAAAATACCGACGTAAGTGCTTGCTTGTGCTAGCCCGGCGGGACAAAGGGTCACTCGAGCTACGCGCCGGACTGCCGCGTTCCGAGCCGTGCAGGGCGGCCCGGGGCTCACGCCGGACCGCGGCTAGCGCGAAGGAGGAGAACCCCGCAGACTACTGCAAACTCCCATCAAGTCTCCTCCAAAAACATCCGGCCAGTGTCCGAAGCTGCCCCTGGCTTTCCACTGTTAAGCCCCATGCAGATACGTACCTTTAGGGAGTGCGCCCCCGGCGTGGCTGGGCTGCTGTCGCAGGCTCTGGGGGACAGAAGCGCGGCCATGTTCGCAGCCACGAGCCCATCAGACAGACACCGATCGGCTCTCACGGGTCTCACTTCACCTCACTTGCCACAATCCCCAGCTTACCTCTAGTTGCCTCTGCGCAGTGTATGTCAAAACTACTCTTAATTATTATTGCAATTGTGTCTATGGAATTTTATTGAATATTATTTGTAAATAACAAACGAATAGGTATGCGCATGCGTGCTGAGGTGTACACGTGGGTGCGCTATTGAGAAGTTCAGCAGCTTTAACTCTTGCTGCTTTGTCTTTGAGCACGTATTGGTTATATATGAGGACTAAAACGTGGGTCCATTTCTTCAAAATGGATAAAATGTTTTAATACTGAATTAAGATACGGTGTAAATCCACTTTGATCCATCCTCAAAAGACGAATCACAGGTTTCATAATTTCCAACATTTAACATGTCAGTGTATTAAAATAAGTTTTAGTATTGTTTGTGTATTGTACTCAAAATATATCATGCTGTAATTTTTTCCTTACCACTAAAAAGAACACAGATGGTCTACAAAGATGATTTTGGGACAGATGCAGTTGAGTTGACTGATGCAAAAATACATTATATTGTGGTACTCACAAAATATGCACATAGATTTTGATCTATGCTGAAAAATTATAACATTTATTTGGTTATATTACAGCTTATATCCTATTTTACTTAACATTCAACACTGTTTCATTTTGGGATATTTTCCCAGTACCTTTCTACACAGCAAGAAACTCATATTGTTGCAAACATCACAATTTTCAGAAATGGAGTTATTCCTAATGTAGAATTAGACATTAAGGTCATATGGTCAATAGTTATTTTTTGCAATGTTTGATATCTGTTTTTTGGTAAATGTATTTAAATGCATATTCTTTATAAACATAGAAACATTACAAACCATTTATGTAAGATGACAATAGAGAAAAAACAAAGGATATTTCATGACCCTGAGTGAACAAAAGACCTTGTTTTGAACCCCCCCCCATACTCTACCCTAACCCTCACCAACATTAGAACATGAAGCAATGATAACAGCTAAATGTAACCTTTTTAGGCCTTACTGTTAACAATTAAATCAACACTATGCATTATAAGGACAGTTTTACAAAAACAAACTTTCCAACAATCTGCATTAAGAGTTTTGCTCAAGGCAAGGCAATTCTTGACCACTCTTGCCCCCAATACACTGGCACTATTGACAGCACCTGTCCCTGTCAATCATCTTCCTCCTGGCCATGGCCCAAAGCTGCTCTAATCAGTTTTTAATGTTAGGCTATGCAACTTGCATTTCCACAAACTACAAAAAGCACTGTTTACCAAAAACTCATGGCTTGAGTGATCAGCCTGCATCTTTGTCGACAAAATAAAAAAAAACGGCAGAACCCTAAATTATAACGTTTGTTCACCATGAATATTGATGTTAGAAGGCACTCTGCTGTGTTCATCCTCCAAAATACTGATGACACGCTGATTTCTGCATTCAAAGAATAAAAACTTGACAAGATCAGTGATGGCAGTTTAATTGAAAAAGTGATATTGTTAGGAATTAAGGTCTTTGCAACTATACCATTTGAAACCTGATTTAATCTTCAGCTAACAGACAGATTGTCAAGTCAGATGATTTATATGGCAGAAGGACCAAACTCTGGCACTAATCACCTGTTGACTGTCTTCACCAGAAAGTCATTTAAGAAAATATATGCAATGCAAAAGGTCCTTCTCTCCTCATTTCTACATGGGCGTTTTTGCTCTTTTAAAATGTCTGCTGCTGGTGGACCTAGTGCGCAGCTGTGATTAGTTTACTTGCACATTGGTAATTTCACAGTATTGCTAATTTTGTAGGTGTGAACATTCACAGACAGGCCTTCAAAAAAGGATTTCAAGTATTATTTTCAGAATGCCAATCAGAATAGTCCAGAGGATTGACTCCTCCTCCTGGAAGCCCTCCTCCGGGATGTGAAAATTCTTCTCCTGTTTGTTCGCCTCTTCTGAGAAATAAGAGCCTTTGTCAAATGGGTCCTCTGGGACAACCTGGTCATAAAAGACCTTCATTTCAAACTCACTCTCCTGGTGCGACGGGTGCCCATAGATACCAATACCAACCGGTCGTGCAAAGTCTACTGGCACCACCACCGTGTCTGGGCCACATGTGGTCGACTGCAGTTTGTATATGTCGAAGCTGGGCCGCAGCGTCTTATCCGACACGTAGATGTCAGCGTCCCCCTTGAGGCTCCGGAGGCGCAGGACAATTCGGCCGTCGTGGTTCAGCCGGAGGTAGCTGTAGTTCCCAGCGCCAATGTGCCCCTGCACGACGTGGAGCAGGACCCAGTCATCAGGTGTGCTGTCATCCTCAGTTGTGTGAAGGAAGCCCTTCGCCAAGGCCAGCAAGAGCACCACAGGCCAGCAGCAGCACCACTTCATGGCTCACAAGGGCTGCCACCCACTCAAAGACTAAAATGAAAGTACCACGTGCTCAAAACATGCATGACTTTATTGGGCAGAACAGGTAGAGAATAACACAAAACTGATCGCAGGTATAAATCTCGCCATAAAAATCCCTACACCTGACAAGTATGCGGATATTAAATGTTATAACCTGGCTAACGATATAATGTGAATGACAGCGCTCTAAACTGCTTCACTTACTACACAGAAAATTACACATTTCCATACACATTTTCCACATTTCCATACACTTTATGAAATTTGTTAATAGATATTTAAAATATATTTTCAGCTAAATAAACAGCACCATCTACAATCATATCATGCCCGACAGAACCACCGCCCTGCTGAAAATGCTCACGTAGGACATACTGCAAAGCACTTAAAAGTATCCAGATGCCAGTCAATCCTCTCACAAGACGCGAATTGAAATCTAAGGAGTTTGAAATAATTCATGCTGCATATGCGTTCTGTCTTACTTGATTTGATTAGACACCAACAATAGTACAGGCAACAAGTTAGCTAATCCAACCCGCGTGTTAATGAACATATGGCAGTGACATTCAGCCTAAACACTGGGCATAAAACGCTTACATTACTTTGGAGCTGTATATCAATCTAAGGCGAACGTTTTGCCCACTCATCAGAAACAGTGTAGCTACCTGTAGCTAATATGAGAGAAAATTAACTGCCATTTGTCATAACTAGACAGTTATTTTGTTTAATATGCGTAACTATAAGTTTTTCTTCTGGGTGTTACTTAAGATAGTCTGACAGTGATTTATGGGTCCATATAAATAAATGTGAACGCATTTCTACCTAAAGCTACCTCATAAAACATATTCTAGATCCGCAAGTTAACATTTCTATTTTAAAGGGCAAGCATCTAATTCAAGCCTAAATATATTTCACAGCAGGTATATGAAACAAAAGGTCCGGTACTGTGATGGATAGATAGTGGCTGGTATCAATAAAGTACTAACCTTAGAGTTAACATTAGCCGTAACGCCTGCTGATTAGTCTGACACCCATTGGACCGCCATTTTCCATGGTGCAAAGCGAGAACAGATAACGAGATTTCACTGTTAACTCGCGAGAACAGCGCAGCGCCGAAAGGAAGCAAATTGGTGGGGAACGTCTTACTGTTTACACATTTCTAGAAACATTACTAGAAATTGACATTGATAACGCATGTCCATAAATATTTCCGATATTGCAGCGGGTATATGGCGAGGCACAGTCGCCTTTTGTCAAAAGTCACTCGGGTCCTGTTTTGGCGCGCTGGAGAAATCGTAGCATCTGCTTCCGGGGTAAATGGCCACGCGCCGTCTCTTCAATGAACCCGCTTCCGCTTCCTTTACGCCTCAGGTTCACTTTCAGAGGCTGGTGGTTAGGCGGTGGAGTACACGTGCTCGAGTTTTCCCTCTTTATTTACAGTGTTTTTACTAAGTAGGGGCACGTTTTTAAATTCGATGCAATTTTAGACTTAATCTTAAGCCTTTGGGGTGGGTTATTTTTGGCGGCTTTACGTCTAAGCGCCGTAATTGCAGACGTTCCGCTTGCCGCCGCTTTTCTACGATACAAAGCTGCTGTCCGTGTAGATCTAACTCCGCGGTGCCTCCACGCCTGCCGTGCCGTCAGAAAGCTGCACGTTACGGGGTGACAGGAGTGCAATGACTGGAAACGGTCTTGGAGGAAGCAGCTGAAGCCACTGATATACGTTTTGTGTGTGATTACTTTGCCCCCGGCCAGCGACTGCACTCCCCGAGACCGGCGGTCAGAATCCAGGTCCATCATGGGGGCTTACCTGTCCCAGCCCAATACCGTTAAATCCACCGCCAATGGCGGTAATAAAAGTGTGAGCTACGGCTTCGCGGCCATGCAGGGTTGGCGGGTCTCCATGGAGGTAAGACCGCTGTCCCTCAGCACTAACTTTAATTTTCTTCACATCATCCGAAAAGATATCGCCGGTATTGGGTTCAACTTGAATAATGAGTTGAGGTGAATTTAGACTTTTGTGTAAAGTAAGTGCTGGGTCGTTACTGAAAGGTTAGACTGCTGAAGTCTCTTTTTTTCTTTGCTGTACGTTAACTGTTTTAAGCAGTTAGAGGTTTATAGGGTGAACCCACCCGGCCGCTTCTGTAGTTCTGTCAGCTTTTGCGGTATGGGAGCCAGAAGACCCGTTAAACCACGGGGCTTCACATTGTTTTCCCGAAATACACATTTATTAATGATGCAATGATTGGCCTTGTCTTCTGAAGTGTTTGTGGACGTTAATGGCCGCTCTATCGTTTTTTTTCTTTTCCATTCTGAAAAGTTGTTTGGTGTGCTTTGTTTCCAGGATGCCCATAACTGCATCCCACAGCTCGATAAAGAAACTTCTATGTTTGCAGTTTATGATGGACATGGAGGTATGTGAACCATACTGCTGTTCATATTTTTTACTAAATGACTCCCATGAAACTGACTGCAAGAACTGTGTGTATGATTAATCTGTAAAAGTGGCTGGTGTTCAGTATAATGTCATTAATACTGGATACACTGAACAGGTGTGAAGTGTTTTTTTTTTTTTTGTATTCCTGAGTTTTTTTTGTTTGCACTGTTAATAAGGTGGCTATGTTTTAATATTACTTGTTTTAATGAAAAGAAATCTATGTCAAGGCATCAATTCGTATGTCTTTCAAGGTGAGGAGGTTGCTTTGTACTGCTCCAAATACCTGCCCGACATCATAAAGGACCAGAAGGCATACAAAGACGGCAAGCTGCAGAAGGTTGGTTAGACATGGTCATTTGACCTGGGTGTGTAGCTGCCATGGCGGGCTCTCCAAGGCTAATGGCCTAGTCATTTCATTCTGTAATGGCTCTGCAGGTGCAGCTAGTTAAACTCTCAGGGGTGTCCACTCTCCACATGGAGGGCAGCAACACAGCAGGGAGTGAAATCAGTGTCTCACAGCTGGTGTCTGTGATTTAGGCACTGGAAGATGCCTTCCTGGCCATTGACGGCAAGATCACCACAGAGGAAGTCATTAAGGAGCTAGCCCAGATCGCGGGTCGACCCCAGGAGGACACGGCCAAGGACCGGGTGGCTGAAGAAGATGATGGTAATCATGCCAACAGAGAATGTACCTCTAAGGGGCTGGCATTTTGTTTTAATTCAAAGTAAATTATTAATTAGAGGACAATGCAGGCTTTTTTTTTTTTTTTTTTTTTTTTAATGGACCATGGATGAAAGTAATGCTCGATTGCTATTTGTTTGGAGCAGAGCAGAGGTCATGGTTGTAAGGCATACTGCTTACTTTCCTCTCACCTCAGTGGACAATGAGGAGGCTGCCCTCCTGCATGAGGAGGCCACCATGACCATCGAGGAGTTGCTGGTGCGTTATGGCCAGAACCTGAACTCCGTGCGGTACGGGAAGAAGGCCTGCCCGGGTGGCAAGAAGGAGGCAGGGGAAGATGAGAGAGCTGCTCCCGAGAAGGGTGTAAATGGTGAGGCGGAGTGTGAGAGCGAGGGGACAGTGGACAGCAGCGGGGGCGAGAAGGAGAGGCTGGAGAGTGCTGATGAGAGCAGCGGGTCCACCAAGACACGTGCCTGCCGGAGAGGTGCATCTGGGGATGGTGCAGGGGAGAAGGCCTCTAAGGTGGAGGGTGAGGCTGGGCCTTCCTGCTCATCCTCCAGCGCCCAGGTCCAGTCAGGGACAAAATCAAAGTTCTTTGAGGACAGTGATGAGTCTGAGGAAGCAGAGGACGAGTCTGAAGATGGGGGCAGTGAGGATGAGGATGAGGTGAGGAAAGGGTCTTGTGCAGGGGGGTGTAATGTAGTGAAAACCTAATAAAACTGCATCAAAAATACCTCTGTTACCATGACACACAGACAAGCTTGGAATGAATCCTTTCAGGATTGCAGTGAGGATGACGAAGGGGAATACAGTAGTGAAGGAGAGGAGGAAGGTGACACGGAGGAACTTGATGAGGAAGAGATGTGTCTTCCTGGCATGGATGGGAAAGAAGAGGTGATATAGCCGTTTGATATTTTGGAGACCTGTGTGTCTGTCTGTCTGTCTTCAGTCTGGAATCTGGGTGCTTTCCATTTCTGGGCAGAGGAATTGGGGGAAGTCCTCTGATCCCAGAGGCTTGGAAAGGCGTTTTCCCATGTTCTGGTCCTCGTACACTAAACGGATCCCTGTTCTTTCAGCCGGGCTCTGACAGCGGCACTACTGCAGTGGTGGCCCTGATCCGGGGAAAGCAGCTTATTGTGGCCAACGCCGGTGACTCGCGTTGCGTGCTCTCTGAGAAGGGCAAGGCTGTGGACATGTCCTACGACCACAAGCCCGAGGACGAGCTGGAGCTGGCTCGCATCAAGAATGCTGGTGGGAAGGTCACCATGGACGGCCGTGTCAATGGAGGGCTCAACCTATCCAGGGCCATAGGTAACATTTAGTGCGGGACTTAGCCATACATCCACTATTCTTTTCTCCGGCTACATAAGTTCTAGAATTACTCCCAATATCCATAGCAATGAGTGAAATTATTTCTCCAGATACATTTTGGTGGATCAATGAACTTGGAGTTGTATGTGGACATAATTCATGAGAGATGCCGTTGATGGGTTAGGTATTTATGTCACATGGAAACTTTGGCATCCTGTGGTTTTTAGGGGATCACTTTTACAAACGGAACAAGGCTCTTTCTCCAGAAGACCAAATGATCTCAGCCAAGCCTGATGTCAAAGTACTCACACTCAATGAAGAACACGACTTCATGGTCATCGCATGTGACGGAATCTGGTATGTGCTCCGTTGTCTATATGGTTTTGTGGCGGAGAATGCATTGGGTGTCAGGGATTGGCCCAGTGTTCTTTCAAGACTGGGTGGTCAGCTGCTCTGCCTCCCTTAAATCATGTGACCATTGCTCTTAGGAACGTGATGAGCAGCCAGGAAGTGGTAGACTTCGTCAGTGGGAGAATAAAACCCAATGAGAATGGTGAGGTCAGGGCACTGTCCTCAATTGTGGAAGAGGTAAGGCAACGGCATCTTGTACTCATAAAGATCATGGGGATAAATGATTTCTTTGGGAATTTCTGGGTGGGATTGTGTGTTGCCAGTCATATGTATTAAACCAGTAGTGACTGGGATGTGCAGTGAATCCGATGATTTGTACCTTGGGCTTTTGAAGTTTCACTGTGTGTGGCTACTTGAGGTTGAACCTGCTGACCTGGTGGGGCCACGGGGTGTGGATACTGACCCCTGTGTGACCCACATCCCCGCAGCTGTTGGACCAGTGCCTGGCGCCAGACACGTCGGGGGACGGCACGGGCTGCGACAACATGACCTGCATTGTGGTGATGTTCAGGGCACACACGGCCGGCGGCTTAGTCGAGGAGAGCTGGAAGCGCAAGTCGGAGGATGATGGTCCAGAGAAAAACGGAGCAGAAAACAAAAAGGCAAAACAGGAATAGCGGCCAGCCTGGTCCCTCCGATAAACAGTCAGTTATGTGCTTCCCTACTGGGAACCAGATTCGGCGCAAGACTGTTCTCTGGTGAGCAGAGGTGCGGTCATGCTTGGTGTAAATGTAACACCCCCCCCCCCCCCCCACAATTTATTCAAGAGCAGTTTTGGATGTATGAGACTATAATTTTAAGGCCCCCTGTTGATAGGACTGAAGTAGTGTATATGAGCCCTAAGTGTGTTTTGCAACCATCCATGCCTGTACTCTGTATATATATTTTTTTTTTCATACTTGTCAACCGAGGAATTTTTTTCCCCCCTTGTGATGTGATATTTCGTGCTTTTTACCCTTTTAACACCAACATGTTGCCACTTTCAAATACACTTTTTAAAAATGAGGCCCTGTCTGTTTTCCCTGTTATTTTCTCCTGAAAAAGCCATCTCTGTTTTTGACACACATCCTGGATTGAGACAAGTCTTCCCCTTAGGATCAATTTTCCTGCTTGCGTCCAAAGATGAGGGTGACAGTCTCCTGAATGTAGGAGGGAGATCACAGCAGCCCCTAGGTTTTGCTTACATCTGAGGAACAGGAGGGTTTGTTTTTGTTGGCTTGTTTTTGGTTCTTCCCTTATGTTGAATGGTCTGTCCACCATCTTTGTCATCTTGGAGGCAGTGTTGCCTTCAGCCTGAAGATATTCGTTCAATCTAAAGCTTAATGGGATGTAGTTTGAATCGTAAGACACCTGCCTATGTCCTCTGTTTAGTTTGAAGATCTGCACAGTTCAATTGGTAGGTTTATATACAAGGTATTTTTTGAAAATATATTTTGGTACTTTTTTCAAGGTGTCACTGTTGGTTGTCTGAAGCTAAATGGAGAATGTTTAGAAAGATGCCATTTTTCCTGAACCAATAAATTTATGGATACAACCTGTCTCAACCATATTTATTTATCTTTATCATTTGCTCATGAGGCTGAGGTCAAATTATGTATGTAATCATTGTGTACACCAACACGGCATACATACCTCAAAATGAGTGGTAAGAAACTCATTGTTTCAACCATGAAATGTTTTCCTGGGAGGCAGTTGTGACAAATACACAAAAAAGGGTTTAATGTGCACATTAGATTAGGGCAGTGTTTCCCAACCCAGTCCTTGGGGAACCCCAGACAGTCCAGCCAATTAGGAACACCGAATACCTGGTACAGGTGGGCTGGGAGCTGAGAGGAATCAAAAATGTGGACTGTCTGGTGTTCCCCAAGGACTGGGTTGGGAAACACTGGGTTAGGGCAATTCTTTTTCTTCAGGAGTGTATATAAAACATCCTTAGTGTATTTGGGCTCATTATATATATTATATAACTCAAAACAAAAGCATTGATTATGATAAGTATTTCCACTGAAATAATGCTCTAAATGATGACAGTTGGTCAAAATCTTAATTAAGCCTTGGGTGCAATGAACCACTGCAGCTGTCTACATGAAGTATTACTGGCACAAGCTGAGGAGTGCAGAAGGCAGCTGAGATGTGGTGTTACCACAGTGGAGGATGAGTGAACATGCCTTTCCAGTCATGAGAATCCACCATCTGAATTGCCAGGCTGTTGACATTCAGCCTTTGAAAAATAGGCACATCAGTCTCATTCTCACAAATTAATTTTGTTGCTAAGCATTAGATTTACAGTACCAGTATTTCACCTTCTTTAATAGACTCTTTCACAAAATGTACACCAAAATGTCACGGTTACGTGTCCCCTTCCAATCTGTGACACCTCACAGTAACTGATATTCTGGAGGTTTGCACTGACCAAATACACACCTGAATCCTTCTGTTTAGAAAAGCCAACATCTGGCTGAGGAATTCAATTTGATGATTAAAAAGGGTATTGAAATTAGCAACACACTATTACGGTTGTGGATACAAATTCAACTTTCATAATTTCATTGACAATTCTGGATTAGAAGGTAATAAATCAAAAAGATTTATTACCAAAATTACCTTAATCATCTTCTCATTGTGTCTGAATTTAATTTGTGGAACAAGCTCCTCAAACCTTTGAATCTGAACATGATGACACACATGCAACAGTACCTCTATTATTATCAGTAATTTATAATAATACACAAATACAATCCAAACTAGAATATGCCCAATATTTAATAACACTTTCAATATATTACATGCATCTAATATAATGTTTGTTGAAAAACAATAATTAATCAACACTCAAATTGACTGAAAACAGATCACAAACTCCTTGTACCCTTTTCTCAACACTCTGTAGCCTGGTCTTCATGCTTTTATTCATTATGCTCATTGCCATAATGCACAACTAGAGGTGAAAAAAGAACACTGATTTAAGGTAGAGATCTGCCTGTCTAGCATAGCTTAGCTAACATTAAACTCATGATTGTAGCAAATCTTCACATTGATGGATGTACTTAACTATTTAAATGCTGCAAAAGTGCATCTTCAACAATTTGAAGATGACACTCAGAGACACAATCCCCAGCAACACAGATGTTAAATATATTTGATGTTCTGTGTTGCTTACTAAACAGTACCGAGTTATTTCAGCCAAGGTCATACCATGCTAGATGACTCTTGCCACCTCAAGATCGCAGAACCTAGGCAACATAGGAAAAGAAAACAGCAGCTGACAACAGGCATTAACTAATACACATACACATAAAACCCATATATGTGTATACACCGTCAGAAAAAAAGTACCAATTTGTACTTTGGATGGTACAATTACTTGTCACTGGGGCTGTCCCCTCAAGGGTCTGCCAGTTGTACCCTAGCTGTAGGCATATGCACCTTCTAAGGTACAGAAATGGATTATGAAGAACATTTTGTACCATTGGGGGGACCTTAATGTTGTTTGTACCTTCTGGGGAACAAAACTGTACCAGGGCTGTACCCTTTTATCTGACAGTGTAACTCAAATTACAGCTTCAATATTCATGGCTAAAGGGTCAGAGTTTATAATGTTTGGTTTGCTGTAAATTCAGAGCATGTTCTCTCACAAGTTAGACATGTGTAAGTGTTTTTCCTTATGTATGTTTGCTATTCTCAGGAAAACAGCTGTTTAGTGGAATAAGAGAACCCCTCCCGTTCTACAAAGGAAACAGCATTCAGTGTTACATTGCACGTTCTAAAACGTCTGGATAGATTTATAATTTACAATTTAATTCATGTATCATTTTATTTCACATCTTCTACAACGGACATTTATCATTTTTTTAGTACCTTGAATGTCACGGGATCAGAGTTGAGCCCAAAATAACGGTCAATAACCTGGAGCTAGTTACAGGAATAAAATGAGAGGAAAAATGACCGTTGCTGTTCGTTATTTTCTATAAGAAATCACAGAAAACCGAGGGAGGTTTAGCAGGCTTGCTCCCAGCGTTGGGAGTTCCAGTCGTCCCCATGTGGAGTTTGCATGTTCCCGCATGATACATGGGTATGCTCCCATAAATGAAATATAGCCATGCTAGGCTAATATCTGTCTCCAGTCTTCCCATAGCACATGATGGTGGGAGCCCTGTGATGGACTGGCATTCCGGCAGGTGTATACCACAGTTAGAAGATGGACAGAAGATCCGGTCTCCATGGCAACTGCACTGCGGCAGCGAGCGACATCTAAAGAAAGGACGCGCAGCCAACAATTTAAAACTGTACACTCACCATTATGGTCAAACGTTCCACGTTTTGGTCACGGCTGCTTTGCTGCCAGAAGCAGTGTTAAAATGCTGAATTGCGTTCGAATTCCGTTTCTCCCCCCCAGAGCAGTGGACGGAAACGTGCCGAGCGCGTCGCCGGAAGTCATGCGCATTCTCTACTTTCCTTATTAGGAAACTACTTCCGGTTTGGCGCCGCGAACTTTCGAATATTAATTAAGTACGAAAAGGCGCGCCAGTACTTACCTAGAAAGAAGCACTACCGCATGCTAATTCGTGGACTAATACGAATCTAGATCTCACGAAAACAATGCTTTCTGTCGGACTGGTTAGCTAATTAAACGTGTGCAATCCGGCAGAATCAAGTTAAGCATTTTGACTTTGATCGCTGCTTACTTGGTTACTCGGGAATAGTATCAGTTAGCTGGCGACTGAGAGCGGATTTGGAGAATGGCAAAGAATAAGCTAAAGAAAGGCTCGGTTCGTGTAATCTCCGTCTGATTTAAGCATTACAACTGCATTTTCCTTTTACTGCGATTGTCTAACCAATTTTCTGTCTCGGTTTAGACGGTTGCTGGGAACAATCAGACACAGATTAGCGCTTTTTTCTCCGGTGGCGCCACGGTATGTATGTATGTATGTATGTATGTGTGTATGTATGTATATGTGTGTGTGTGTGTGTGTGTTTGTGTGTGAGTCGGTTTGATTGCTTCGTGATGTCTGTGCTGCTTCACCCAATATCCTTGACAGAGTTTTTGCTGGGAAAGGTGGCTATAACATTTAGGTAGTGTTTCTTTTAATATTAATAATTACTAGTTGTGGTGGTAGTGTCATTGTCAGATAATTAAAAATTAATAATTTGACAGGGTGCAACATCTGCCTTGAAGAAGAAGAATGTGTTTGCTGCTGAGAAGA
The DNA here is from genome assembly GCA_026774425.1 of Petrocephalus zakoni. Taxonomy (NCBI): domain Eukaryota; kingdom Metazoa; phylum Chordata; class Actinopteri; order Osteoglossiformes; family Mormyridae; genus Petrocephalus; species Petrocephalus zakoni. The sequence goes on from JAODKN010000063.1 coordinate 16,204,408, forward strand.
TGCAGCCCCTCACTAATCCCACAAAGCTCCATGTGCAGGAGGAGAGTGACCCAGAGTGGGAAAACCTGCCCCCCTCTCCATGTCTCTCGTGTGTCCCAGAGACCCCAGACAGCCAGATTCGCTGCTCTCTTCCCATTGCAGAGCACACGGGCAAAGCCCAGGTGGCCGTCCTTTGCAGCCTACGATCACAGGCGTCTGGTCTGCAGAAACCTCTCACAGTCAGAAGGTTTCTGCTGTCACCCAGAGGATGGAGGACACCCTTAGGCCCTGCATTGCAAGTCAGTCAAAATGGAGGGGTGGACAGCATGAGGACACTGCTGAGTGACTTTGGGGGGGAGCAGAAGAATGTGCAAAGCAGACCTCTGAGCACTGGGGATGCCCCTAAGTTTTGGGGAGACAGTGCCTTGGGGGCCTCCTTGAAGGCTGACAAGGTGTCTGCTATGGCGCCGGTGAAGCGCAAGTCTAGCGAGGGTGAGGGAGATGCAGAGCAAAAACGCAAGCAGGTCCACCATCGGGATGGGACATGGGATACCCTGGCGCCTCTTCACACACCCAGGAAGGGGACACTGCCTCTGCAGCCCATTCAGACCAATGGAGAAGATGATGCATTTTCCCTGCTCCACCAGCAGTTAGCTGACATGGGTTCGAAAAGCCACAGTGGCACAGCAGATGGAGGGGAGGAGGTCCCTGGGGGCAGTGAGGGGGACCACCTGCATGCACCGCTTAGCAGGAGTTTGGGGGATACTCAGCCATCGAGCGACGGAGACTTGGTGGCTAGCGAAGATGCACTGACATTCTCGGAGGATCTGCTAGATGATGACTTCTGGTCAGATGACAAGATGGAAGCGGATCAGCTTGATGCAAAGTAGGTCTGGTGCTGCTGTGTCACCTGAGTTATCACATTATTAAATGTGGCACATGTACGATAATATACTGCCCTTTAGACATCTGATCCAATTAAATCAACAATCAAAGTCCCACAACAACAGTGACAAAGTAGTGCAGATAAAGTGTACAAAAAATGGAAATGCATAGTAATAATTATTAATGGCAGTGGTAGTATGGTCTTTATAAATGGTGTGCAAATAAATGCAATGAATTGCTGTATAAATGTGTGCAGTGTGGAATGGGCTTGTGGACTGGAGTTGAGCAATCTGATGGTCTAGTGGCAGAAACTGTCCCAGAGCTGGCTGTTTTGGGTACCCATGCTGTAGTACTCTCAGCCTGATTGTAGCAGAGTGAGCAATTTGCTGTTTTTTCTTTCTGGTTTTTAAAGTTAAGACTTTATACAGCTTTAACTTCTGTTGATAAAGGGCGCAGCCTTCTTGAATTGTTAGGATTGACTTTCTGAGTAGGAATTCCGACTTCAGTTGAAATTTCCATTGTGTGTGTGTGTGTGTGTGTGTGTGTGTATATATATATATATATATATATGTGTATATATATGTGTGTGTGTGTGTGTGTATATATATATATATGTGTGTGTGTGTATATATATATGTGTGTGTGTGTGTGTGTATATATATATGTGTGTGTGTGTGTGTATATATATATATATGTGTGTGTGTGTGTATATATATAT